>JWHW01048694.1:115843-136324 GCA_000931545.1 Papilio glaucus | reverse complement strand
AGTAAAAAATTCTAGGTCCCTAATGTAATCTAGGGCCTAGTTGCTGGATTTAGTAGCCATCGGTGTGGGTGTGTGAATGCCTACATCTACTTCTACGATGTATGTAATATTGTATTATGTAAGAATGTATAGTTCTGTTATGTATAGATCACTTTTACACTACATTATATACTATATTATATTTTTTTTAAATATCCGGGTCATGCCCGTAACCCAGAGGGTAGGCAGAGATCATGGATTTCCAGGTAGCGCGGTCCTGGCACTCTCGCTTCTTCTACATACATACATCTACACATACAAGTTGATCGGTTAGGAGGAATTCTTATATCGTATTTCTTAATGATAAAAAGTCTATTTCCTATTTAGTATATTTTCAAAATGTTCTCGACTGATAGAGTCATGTAGTCACTTAGCCATCATGATTTTTCTTTATGATAAATTACTTCCAGCTTTTCAAACTATACTAAATTATATTTTTTCTCTGATTCGTTAATTAGTTTTTGTTTATTTTCAACTTATAACTTTTCACCATGTTATCAAAGTAGTTTATAACCTAAGTAAATAAAAATAAATATGCGCTCACGCCCGCAACCAACAAAAAAAAAAGGCAGAGATCATGGCATTTCCATTTGGCGCGATCCTAGATCACACCTCGCTGGCTTCTTCTACATTCATACATATACGCATACATTGGTTATGGGTGCTCCTTATATGGCTCTTTTTTAATAAGCCACTAATCTGATCGATATAAGTTCTCCAAGGGTGTCCCCTACCAACACTGCCACTTTTGCAACATCAATTTGTTTCGTTATTCTCTCTTCATTCATCCTAGTGTTCGAACCACCAAAGCATACCTTTCTCAATTCTATAGTTTATAACCTGAAGTATAAAATCGTTAAAAAGATGTACGTGCGTAACGTGTTAAAAATACATAGGGTATCAGAACTCTTCCGAAATTATTAGACATGTATCATCAGTGTTAAAGATACATTAGTGATGTTTTACAAAGGATTGTAATGTCGTCACCAACGCCCACGAGTGTGTTATTCACCCCTAGCACAACTAATGTAAGAGTGGGTAGAAATTCTACTGATTTTCAAATACTTAGAAATGCAGATAGCATTCAATAAATATTACTATTGAGAGACCATTTTGAATTATTATAAATAGAAAAGGTCTGCATTGGTGAACCGATTTTTTTTTATTATAAAAAAGCTGTTCCAGATGACGCTGATCCAGATGTTAGGCAAGTATAGTGCATTGCCTTCACTTTTGAGAAAACGATTGGGTATCTGAAGTTACGTAATATCTGTGCATGTAATCGCGGGTTTCCACTGGCGTAAAAACTTGTCGCGACGGCTTCTTTCTCTCTGAAAAACTGACATAACAATATGTTTTGTGTAAATGTTTTCGGCAGTGGAAACTCACGGTAACATTACGCGTCGGACGTGAACAACAACTATTATATAGAGAGGGGAACATTGTTTTTTTTATTCTCTTAGCAGTTTATCTTAAGCTCTTAGCAATTTTCGATATGAATATGTACTTATGTTTGTTTGAGTAGAAGACAATACAAAACATCGATATCGAACTAGTTACATAATAGAATAAGATGGAGTGAATAATTAAATAGATTATAAGAAATATTTTATACAATAAGAAAAGTTATTTAAGATCTGTAATAAAATGATCATTATCCAATAAATAAAGACGATGTTAGACGTATGTAGACGAAGCGTGCCAGAGTCGTGCCAAATGGAAGTCATAGTATCTGCTTACCCTTCTGAGTTACTTTGTGTGTTTACTTATTTTTTATTTATATAATTACTATTAATGTAAAGGTGTATAATACTGGCGAATACAAAAACAGTTCTTCCGCAAAGATACGACAGCTTTGATATGATTGGTGGCAGTGTAATGTTTAGGAAAAGTGTAGTATGTATGATAAGAGAGGGCAGCGGGTGAGCGGAGCTCATAGCAACAAATATATGAACAAATACGTATAAGTATTACCTACGTTATAATGACACAAATAATCTTGGGAGCAGTGGTGGCTCAGTGGCTTAGGTCCCGACTTACGTACTGTGGGTCGCGTGTTCGAACCCAGGCAGGCGCTTTACTTTGTGTAATTTATTTCATCACCACTGGTCCAAAAACGGCGAAAACATCGTGAGGAAACCGTCATGTCTTGAACCACTCAATTCGATGACATGTGACATCCGCCAACCTGCACTGGGCCAGCGTGGTGGATTACGGCCCCTTCCCTCTCTCGGAGAGGAGGCCTGTGCCCCTGCAGTGGGGAACGTTCTAAAAAGGCCGATTTATTATTTATTTTTATTAATCACATAAAACCGTATGGACTTTGTTTTTTTTTCCAAACATGTTTATAATAATAATAATAATAATAAATCTGTTTATTATCAGACCATGAGTCCATACATATACATAAAAATTTAATTATAAAATTTTATTTATATTTGTGCGTGTGTGCTTGTAACTGAACTCCTTCGAAACTGATGTAAATGAAATTTTTGTGTGTGTTTAAATGGGTCCTGGGATTTCATTTGTCACAACTGTGTCCGGTAGATAGCGCTGCCACTTCACTCCACGAGATTTTTCTTTCATTGCCAATGACCTCGTCTGCTGGTTTTATTAGTTTTAACATACATTCCTTACATTATTAGTTTGTATTATAAGTAACCCAGAGGGGTAGGCAGAGATTACGGATTTTCATTTGGAGAGATCCTGGCCCACCGTTCTTGCTTCTTCTACATCCATGCCTCCAAACACACTTGGTCATTGGTTACGAGTACTCTGAATATTGCCTTTCTTTAGCATGTCACTAATCGAATTGATATAAGTTCCTCCGCGACGTCAACTACTAAAAGTGGCACTTTTTCAACAAAAAATTGTTATATTAGTGTGTTATTTTATTTCAAACTCTCTTTCCGTGCCCAGTATCTTATTGCCCGATGTTAAAGCACAAGAACAAAGAAAACAGCCTCTGTACTTCTGGCCCTAGGTAATGGAAGCTACATTACAGTAAAATAACTTTTAAAATCGATTCAGTAAAATGTCATACCAAATTACAAACAAATGTTCCGTCCTAAATTTTGTTACCAAGATAAAAGTTATTTCAGATAGATTATGTGTCATGAACCCCTGAGGTTAGGGGCCTCTATCCATGCAGCAGGTTGTTGTTGCCGGCTGATCAGTTACCAGCTATGCCCCACATGCTCCGTGGCCCGACGGAGCTATTGTAACAATTTAATGTTCAAACGATTACGCAGTAATTTGTCATTACTGGTGCATAAATATTTAAATATGCTTTGTTGTACAACTACAAAAATAATAATAATAAAGGTAGACAGAAAGAGGGTTTGTGCCAAAGTCTTCAGAAAGTTAAATGATAGCTAATCTCTATCCGTGAGGAATAGAATATTAACCCTTTTTTAAAGGTCAAGGTTTTTAAAGGTTTTTTTTTTCATTTTACTATGAATGATGCCGGAGGCCTTATCCTAGTCGTTTCTCCCCTTCCCCCCTCTTTCTAATAAAGAAAGTATGGGGGGTGATTAGGAAAAGGAAGCCCGTTTTTTTGTTTATCCACGTCTCTGTCCGTTAAAGGTAACGCATCTGCAAGTTATTAGCTTGTTGCAGATACCTATGGGATATATGGTCACTTAATATCGGATGAAACTCCTTGCTCGTCTGCCACATTCTTCTACATAAAAATACTTAGAAAAAAAACATAGGTTGTTATTACAAAGATGTTCTGTAAATTGCCTAAAATATAAGCGATCGAGTAGTACCAAAATTAAATAACGAGAAAACGTGAGCTGAACACGTTATTTGTAGGCAAACCAACGTCATAAACATTCGCTGGGTTCGTTAGTCTAATAATAAACTCAGATAACTTTATTAATACAAACTGCGTTTTCAAGTTAAGCAGGCAAACGTGACTAAGTAAAATAACTTGTAAGTCACGTACAAGTCATATTGTTCAAGTACATTTTAATTATTTACATCATTTGAAATTATACAACGCAATTATTTAATTTACCACACCGACAATTAGAGCAATGGAAATGCGGTCGATAAAGTTACTAATTATATTTAACATTCATTAAAATATTTTTTTAACCGCGGTAGAGGCCGCAACAACAACATCTGTTGCACTAATGAGCCGGCTCCACCGGTGAAATACCACGACCTCACAGAAGACAGGCGAGAAGTAGAAGTACTCTGCGTTTCGTTTGACGAGTGACATGCCGGAGTCCTAATTTTAGTACTTTCTCCTTTCCCATCCTTGTCTAATAAGAAACGGATGGAAGGGGGAAGAGTATTTGAAGGAGAAGGGGATGGAAAGGAGAAAGAAATATCCTCTTCTGTTTATTAAAGCAACTCATTAGGTAGTTGTATGCTTATGGGTAGCGGTCACTTACTATCAGGTGAACTGCTTGCTCTTTTGCCAGCTACTTCTATAAAATAAATATTCTAGTAAAAACAGGTTGCAATTAAATAAATAAATATTATGATAACAAATATACATTTAAAAAATTGAACCAGCAATATAGTAATTGTTAAATGTTTAATTTGACAATCATACGTACTATATTAATGCAAGATTCATATATTTTATTAATTGTTCAGAATGCATGACTAATATTTGTATGTTTAAATCATATAAGTATCTATTAAATATACATTCATTTACAAGCGCTTTTTTAAGCGACAACTTTAGATCGCACCATTTTTGTTACACGTTCATACATACATACATATCTTTCTTATCTCGCTAACGTAACACGTCCTTGTTATTTCACTCTCGATTTTTCTCCGTTGCAACAAGGTAATGAGTTGCAGATGCGATACCTATCTTTAATGGACTGCGAAGGAAATAAACAGAATAAATGATATTTCTTATTACAAAAGGATAGGAAGGCCTTTTCCCTTCCTTACCAGAATTAGGCCTCCGACCTCATCGGCCGAATCGCAGAATATTTCTACTCCACGCTTGTCTTCTAGATACTTGAAACAATTGATGTAGCGGGCTCTACCACTGCTAAAACATCTATATGTGACGAATAAACGATCACAATATTAGTCACCGTCAGCCGTACACATACATACATTTAGTTACATACAAAAGATAACGCTCATTAGCTAAAAAACAAATGACATTATCATAATAACAAAGGAATTAATTATAACGAATATTATTTAATGTTTATCCAGACGGTATTGTTTTCTAGGTCATATACAATTAATGATATGTATGTGAATTATATATGTCATCGTAAAATTTTAAACATCGTCAGTTTTTAAACCTTTCCGTCGTAAAATTGTGAGCTGAACGAACCATTTACAATTTCGCATTTATTTTTTTCGATAGTTTATAATCTATCGACGTTAAATATTACATTGTGAACTTATACCTTGCCTTGCGGACATAGTGATATAGTTCGAATAGAAGTTAATTCTAGTTTAGGTTTGTTAGGTTGTGAGGTTATTTATTGTACAAAAATAATGAAATAGGTAACATTTTTCCGTCGATTTATGTTATCGCTAGTGAGATAAAAAACTGACGATGTTGACAATTTTAAGGTGACATATATAAAGCTTGTAACAAAACACGTGGACGAGCTAATGAGCGGAATCTTCGTTCGACTTCGTGCGACTTGTGTGTGCGAAGTGGGTCAAAAGGCGTGGCGTTGTGTGCAGCAGCTGACGCCGGGTCGTTGACCCCTTCACAACGAGGTCATCGACCTCAACTGGTGCCCTTCTATGGATTGAAGATAAGGGATTGTGTATAATAACAATAGCATGTGTGTAAGAATAAGTAAAATAGCATAAATTGTAGTTGTTATAAGTTTTTTTAGAAGAATATTTTTATAGGTGGAAAACTAGCAAGTGGCCGTTCCCATAGGCATCTGTAACAAGCCAATAGGTTGCTGATGCGTTGCATACATTTAATGTACAGAGGAAGAGATAAACAGAAAAATGGATATTTTCTTTTCGTATCCATACCATCTCCCGTCAACTCCTCTTCTCCTTCCCGTCCTTTTCTGACGATCGTTGTAGTACTGAGTACGCGGACACGGTCAGTGCTTTTCTCACCCGCACGCATGGTTCCTGTAGCGATAGCTACGGACGACCGACGTCAGCTCAGACCGACCTACTAATTGTCAGGATTGCACTAAATACGATGTTCCTTTTATGAAAATTTTCTAATATTTTTACTGACCGATTTGAGAATAAAACGGAGGTAGAATTTGAACCATAGAACTTTAACCGATTACTATCGTTGTTGTCTATCTCATTAGGGTTAAAGGCGTGACATTTTGTTTATTTCTGTTTATTCTTTATTTGTTTTCAAGTTACGTTATGTAATGCTACATCTGTTTTATTCAGAGCTAAAGTTAAAAGGTTGGAAAGTCAAAATATAACTTATAACTAATAAAATATCATAAAATATTATTCTGCATTTACTTAATTTATAAAAATATATTTTTGTATCAGTATTAAATTGATTTTTTTACCATTGCATTTTAGATGTATTGCTAATCTAGGGTTTAAAGCGTATTTACCCATTGGAAATTTTATCGTTCGAAAGATATGAAGTTAAAACCTGGTTTATGTTTCTCGGCTATTCCCGTCTGGACGGGGTCACGGTGTACGTAACAGCAGCCGTTATTTGTGGCACCGAACCTTGGACGCGTTACACAAAGGTACTTCTAAGGTACTCTTCGATGATCTTATTATTTAATCGCTTTTGGTAAAAAGTCATAGCTTTCATTCTGCGTTTCGTCTGATTAGTTAAACCGGAGGCCCAGTTCTACTCTTATTCCTCTTCCCTCCCGTTTCTAATAAGGAGAGGATGGGAAGGAGAAGAGGATTTTACGGGAAGGGGATAAATAGTTACGAAAAAATATCATTTGTTCTATATATCTCCCCCTCCTCTGTCCATTAAAGGTAGACAACGCATCTTGCAACTCATTAGTTGTTGTTAGTAGGCACCACTGATTAGCCAGTAGCCTAGATACTTAACATTTGGTGAAACGATTGCACGTTTGCCACCTCTGATCCCAAACTAAGCAGAGCTTATACTATGGAACCTAGATAACTGATATACTACATATACTACTTTTCTTTCGTAAATACATACTTGAATAAATAATTACATCCAGACTCAGGACAAACAGACATGTTCATGAACACAATGTCTATCCTGGGTGGGAATCGAACCCACGAGCTGCGGTTCGATAGCAAGTATCTTACTAATCACGCCAACCGACCCTCCAAAGTCTAGTGCGTCCAGTGCTATACTTATACTTGATAAAAACTGAGTCCATTTTAAAGATAATTCTAGAACTTTCAATGCATGTAAACAAGTTTTACCATGTTTCGTTATCAGCACTCGGAAATAACTTAAACAGTAACTGAATTATGGAATTAGGGTGGTGCTCCACTAGCCCTTAGCTTCACATTTTTACCAAGTTATTAGTGTCTTGTGTTTAGGTAAAAGAAATCTGTAAGGATTACCCATGGGGATCTCTTTTGGTTAGTTTCTTTACCTACATCTACTTAGTCTGGCCATAAATACTGTTACAAGTTACTTTAAGTAAACTACTTTAAGTACTTTTAAGTAAAAAATAAACATAATATTACATTTGAATTTGGAATCTGTCATTTTTATATGATTGTTCATTGAGTGTTCTCATTTTGGCGCCAATACATTGTACAATATTTTGCGATATTAAAATGGAGTGGGGTGATCAAGAGAACCGAATCGCTGTGATTGCATTACACAAAGTAGGTATGGAGCCAAATGCAATATTTAGAACTCTCCATACGCTTGGTATTAGTAAAATGTTTGTGTATCGGGCGGGTATTAATAAGTACAATGAGACCTCCTGTTTGTGACAGAAAAAGATCTGGCCGTCCACGTAATGTTCGTTCGAAAAAGGTGGTCAAAGCAGTAAGGGAAAGAATTTGAAGAAATCCTGTACGAAAGCAAATGATTTTATCCTGGGAGATGAAGATAGCACCCAGAACCATGTCCCGTATTTTAAAAGATGACTTAGGACTTACAGCCTATAAGAGACGTACTGGTCATTTCTTAACTAATAATTTAAAAAAGAATAGGGTGGTAAAATCGAATCAACTACTGAAGCGGTTCGCAAAGCGAGGTCACAGAAAAATTTTGTTTACGGATGAGAATTTTTTTACAATTGAGCAACATTTTAACAAACAAAATGACCGTATTTATGCTCAAGGCTGCAAGGCTTCCCAATTAGTCGACAGAGTGCAACGTGGGCACTATCCGACTTCAGTGATGGTTTGGTGGGGTATTAGATATGAAGGAGTGACTGAATCATACTTTTGTGAAAAATGTATCCAAACATCGGCACAAGTGTATCAAGATACCATTCTTGAGAAGGTAGTGAAGCCCTTTAACAACACCATGTTCAATAACCAAGAATGGTCTTTTTAGCAAGACTCGGCGCCGGGTCATAAAGCTCGGTCCACGAAGTCTTGGTTGGAAACGAACGTTTCGGACTTTGGTCGTCTAGTCTCAATCTTAATCCGCTGTATTATAATTTATGGTCAGTTTTAGAGAGTACGGCTTGTTCAAAACGCCATGATAATTTGGAGTACCTAAAACAATCCGTACGGTTGGCAGTGAAGAATTTTCCAGTGGAAAGAGTGCGTGCTTCTATCGACAACTGGCCTCAACGTTTAAAGGACTGTATTGCAGCCAATGGAAACCACTTCATATAAGCTTTTTATATTTTAAATTGTTTTATATTTATGTATGTATGTAACAGACTGTAAAAGTAATAAATTTTGTTTGCAATATATTTTTTTTGTTTCAGTATTTATGGCAAGACTAGGTATATGGGATCCTCAAAAAGTACAAACGAAAAAATGAAAGACGATCAACACTGTGTTCGCTTTCATTCTAGAAATTACGTATAGATTGAGACACTCATAAACAAAGAAGATGTCACGAAAATGTTTTGCGATTTTAAACTTTGTTCCCATTTGAGTGTAAACAAAGGGTAAGATGCAATGAGTTAATTCGAGCTGCTGGGCGGTAAACAGAGCAACGCTGCTGACAGCACGTAGGCAAGGGCCGGCCTTGGGGTGAAGGCGATACCATAAGGTCGCCGACACACCGACGATTGAACGCTTAGTAATATTTCTGTTGATCATGTGGCCGAGGAATGCTTTTTAAATTACTTATCGTTTTGTTTTACTGTATACCACGTGTTATTACAATGCGGAACACATACGATTGTACTTGTTAATGGAATAACAAGGTCAATGTACTAATTCATATATAACTCGTATTTGCCCGCGGCTACGCACGGATTTGTTTCTCATGCACGTTGGAAATTGTTGCAAGATGATTTATTGTCACAACGTGAAACTTTATCATGACAACCGATATAGTAAATAAAGAGTTAAAGCAGAACAAAGAAAGTAATAATTTTTAAATATTAGCTGTATATATTATAGACAGCAAAACGATGCCTGCAGTGTACGAGCACCCTTACAATTATGACATCACTGGCCCTACAAGGAAAATATTTTAACAGTCCGTAAGGTACTTAATCTATTGAATAATAAATAATCAATAGATTAAGTACCTTACCAACCGTTTACATATCGTATTACACAGAAATAAACACAATCATTTAAAGATAGTTAATAGATTTTTAACCGTCATTTACATGTATATAATAATTATTTTAACCTTTGTTATTACGTAATATAAACTTGTACATAAGATTTTGTATCGACAATAATTGAGATTCTGATAAGTGCTTAAAGATGGTTAGACAATTATCAAGAAGTAAAGAGAAGGAACGTTAATAACGAGAAGTAGCGGATAGAAATTGATAGGATTGGATAAGAGACCTTTCATCTACATACATATAACAGATGAAAGGTACAAAAGTGTTTCTTCATTCCTATCGGTACAGTCGCTACCGATGACGCTTTACTACGCAGCGACCATATACAAGGATTTTGTTTCGTTCCCAAAATCAACTTCGTGTTGGCCATCGAAGTCAAGAACATCAACGTACCATGTGCGTTTTCTTAAACAAACGAACACGAAAAGCTACATCAAAATTTAAACTTGTTATGGCAACACTAAACATTCTGGCAGATTGCGCGCAATCGGACGGATTCTAATAGGTACCGCAAATAGAAATGTGTGCGCAGCGAGGCGCTAAATGATATGTTTTTCTGTACAACTTCTGTTGCTTGCTTGTCAAAATTGTAATTTAATTAAGCACATAGCGTTTACTGGAATAATAATACGCATACTATAAATACATTGGTATAAAACTGAATTTGTTTTAATTACACTTATAATTAGGATCGATTGTTTATAGTTCGCTTAACTTAAATCTTCTAGTCAAGTTATTATGCGTATTGTTTGGTTAAATAGATTTCAATACAAACATGTGTTCATTTTACATAATTAAAATAGTTCCTTGTATCTTAACAATAAAATTCAAAATTGAAAACCACGAACAAACAACGAACTTTTCGTTCGAAGTTCGTTGTTTGTTCTAAATTCAAATAAGCATGTAGTTGACGCGCGTTTCTGTCGCATGCTGCACGTTCACCTATAGGATCTTCTCCAGCCAAATATCGTTTAACTCGGCTAAAGACGTTTGCACTTCAAATAATTACATAAAAAACACTTTTAAGTTAAACGTTTTTATTTTATGTGCACTGAAAATTGTATTGTCATCTAAATTAAATGTGTGTACGAAATTTCATATCAATCTGACAACGGGAAGGTGCTTAAATTTTAATTTCTAATTTTGATCCAATTAAACAAATAAATTCCGTACAGGTCGAGCTAAATAAAACCGTTTAAAAAGTTGTTGCGTCTTTCCTGCATAGTGTTGCTATGTTACATCATTGTACCTTTGTTCCGAGGACACATTAACCTAAAAACTTGTTAACAATAATTTGTTAGCAAGCGCTGTGAATGAAATAATTCGCATTTTATTTAGCTTGTTTTATGCAGCTGTGTTCACTGTACTCGTTCACCGTTTATATATATACAAAACAGTAGAAATAACCTACATTGTTAATTTTATTATTGATATCAACCCTGTGCTACATTTGCATTATTTAACACGACAATACTTTTCCAATTTATAATCTTCAATGATAGACTCTTCATACAATAATTAGGAATTCTTTCTATCTAATCCTCTTAAAATTATAATAAAAACCTTCAGTTAGTATAGATATAGACTTTAAATATAAAGATATAAAAATAAAGACTACTAGTGGTCCGCCCCGGCTTAACCCGGGTAGCACTAGAACCGGGTAGAACACTGGCTGGGTATATCATGCCCCATTGGAACATGGGGTATGTTAAGGGATGATTTCTGAGAAACCCGAAACACTTTTATTTCTTAGTAAGAACATTTATTTTAATTTTCGTGAGACAATTTTAATAAACTTATTAAATAACGGCTTAATTAACTCACGTGTAGTCCAGTGTAGTCCGTGTAGTTTCAAGGCCGTCGGGGGCCTTTCCTCAAGGTGAGAGGGACTAGGATCACGGTCGCGGCACTAGATATTTAGACTCCAAACGAGGATTACCTAGGTTTTCGTACGTCGTACTTTTTAATAATGAATGAAATATTTGAAAAAAAATCCCTTTGCTTAAAAATGTATTCCTTTTAAAATTTCATCCCCACAACGTCGAGATCTCAACTTGTTAAGAATATATTATGAGCGATATTTAGTGACACATTTCGTTAAGTTCCCATTCAATTAGTTCTTAAATATATTTTATTTCACAGATAAAAGTAAATAACGGGCGCGTTGAAACATTTTATCTCGTCATATTTTCCATAACGAGCACTTAATGTCAGAATATTTTTAAAACCTGGAAGCAATTTCAGTATATTTTCATAAGTTTACATTTAAGGGAATATGTGATTTGATATATTAGATTATAACGAGAATCGAATGACATTAATTAACTGACGAATTATGGAGATACTTGTTTACTGTACTAAACATATACAATGCCTATGTATATACTTTGTGCTCAAAGTATTATATATATATATATACTAGCTTAAAGTACGAACATCAACTGGAGGAGGAATAGATTTCATACATTCATTATATATTTCTTTTGAAACAAATGTGTAAGTATACAACAGAGATGTTGTAATATACATACATAGCTCTGCAGCGTCTATATACTTTAAACTCTCCATACATAAGGTTAATTATAATAAACGTAACCAAATAGCCATAAGATTAAACCGTATGATCTCATTACGCCACGCCCCAGAGAAGTCGCGTCATACATTTTAATTTAATTACGTGTAGTTAATACAAAGTCTTGTAAACTAGACAGGGTTATTCATAGTACTATCAATAATCTCTAACATTGTAAAACACTCTAAAACAATGGCAATACTAAGCAACATATCCTTATACGCTAAGTGATTACTATCGCCGATACAGAATATCTTTGTGATGACAATACAAATGTAAAGTACGACAGATGGACGTACGGCGACGTTGTACTTCAAAGTAGCGTCTCTGAGTTCGTGGCATTCGGCCGGTAGTATTGGATATTTATCCAACAACTAAAGCCTCAAGCAATAAGAGAGTGTATCAGAATAGCTCAGACAGTTTTACTATATAGGATACATGAGGGTAGAGCTCGCAACAATAACATATGTTGCACGAATGAATCTCACAGAAGACAGGCTTGAAGTAGAATATTCTGCGTTTCATCTGATGAGTGAGATGGCGGAAGCCTAATCCTTGTTCTTTTCTCCTTTCTATCCTTTTATAATAAGGAAAGGAAAGGAGGGGCAAGAAGGTTTGACAGGGGAAGGATGATGGATGGAAACGGAAATATTATTTTTTTGTTTATCCCCTTCTCTGTTCATTAATGGCAACTTATTTGCTTGTTGCAGATACCTGTGGGTAGCGTTCACTTAATATATGGTGAACCGCTTGCTAGTTTACAACCTTCTATAAAAAAAGAGTTTTCAGTGGCATTGCTTTTGTCAAGAGTAAATGATAAACTTTTTAAGAAAGACAATACACTTATAATGGGTATTATTGATGTCCACTGTTGTGTCCATGTTGAATATTGAGTAATAAATTCATTATAAATCAATTTAAGAACGTTTTTGTGCATTTCGGTGAAGCAATCATTTGTCTATCCTATATTAGGCCATCCTCTTGACTTCGTCATAGGAGAGGACATTTGTTTTCTTTTTGTGTTCTTCTTGGCTTCATTCTCATTCACTTCCATTATTGCGTTTATAAGATCGTCATATGGTATAGGTGTCATTCCTCCTCTGTAATTCTCGATGGCTTCCATTAATCGTAATATTTTTTACTTTTTCCAAAATAAATATAAATATATTAAAATATCACTTTCACCCACTGTTAACCTATACGTATTTTCTCTGAAGCGAACGAATGCTAAGATACTACAGCAAAATCTATTTTTGTTATAGTATCTACGCATTTGAAACCTAACGCGGTGAAAACAAAAACAAAAGCAGCGACTCTATTTACAGACAGGTCAGATCTACATTTGCAAATCTCTTGGCATCGCCAATCGAAAACAACGTATCCAAAGAACATAATTCATTCTATAAAATTAATTAAAGTTATTAATTATTTCCGAGCGAAGTTGCTTCGACAATTTATAATTATTTTCAATATTAACAAGAGCATAATTCAACCTAATGGAACATTTATTTGTACGTCACCAAACAAAAGAGCGCATACCAGATGATATGACTTTTAATGTACGTCCGTCACGTCTGTGATCATGCTGCGTATACACGGAATCCAGCACTTATAATCTCACAATCCCAAATATAATTTAGCCAAGCGTGTTCCTCAAATCTAAACAATGTTTTGTTTACATATTACTACATGTAGCGCTTGTAGCTGATAGTTACCTATTTTAGGGTATTGTCCTCCTCTAAGATTCGCCATAAAATCCTTTGCCGCCATCTTATAGTTCTAGTGCATTTCGCAATCTTGACCGGACGATCTTGTGAACTTCCTTACGCTGTGTCGTCCAGTTCGTAGCTGCCATCTTGGAATGTGTCGGTTTCTTTGGTTCTGCAGCGTATCACATAATATTATATTCGATCTCGCAAGAACTAAAAGAATAGGGTTGAGTATGTGTGGTAATTGTTGCTAAGGCCATTTGTTGCGTAAAGGTTTAGAATTTAACATTTTTATGTCTTAAATTTATAGCATTTTTTATCCTTTAATTTTGTTGTTTTGACCAGTTTCATTTGTACATTTTCCTCTTAAACTACCTTTTTATTATAATAGACCTGTATTATCATTATTGTATTATAAATCAGGGTTGTCACTACTGTAATTTTCGTTGAAAGACTTAAAAGAAGGTTCAATGTATTGATAGTACAGTTTGCATTTGTACTGCGACCGGAGGTGTCCCTAGCACCTGTATAAATTGACAACACCGCTGGCATCTCATGCTGTGTAAATTTGACACAATTACAAACGATACATTCTTAATTCTATATTGTTTGGAGGCAAATGTCATTGCGGTGAGTCACACGGCGCCATATCGTTTAATATCTACCTACGTTAAATGCAGTATAAGGTTTTCAGAATGCTTAACAGATGTACGATGCGTAATACCTGAATAAATGATACATTCAGAGCACAGACGATTGAGGCGACGTCGTATGTAGAATATGAAATCATTTCCTCTTTCCGAGTTTTCTTGGTGTAGGCTTACAATCTATGAAACCAGAAAAATATACCGTGAACTATATTCGCTTTTAAAATCGTACTACCCTTATGGTGTCGTTGATGGTAAAAATTGTGAAAATTTTCAATCAGAGTGTGCCTTTACTAGGTCACTTCATCGTAGCTTTCATTTTGATACGTCGCTTGCAACACATTTACATGACCATAAGTAGATTATTTTACACCAAATTTAAACTTTTATTATAAGACAAATAAATAAATATGCGCTCACGCCCGTAACCTAGAGGTGTAGGAAGAGATTATGGATTTCCATTTTGCGCGAAGCTGGCACACATCATACATCTAAGCGTACACGCTCGTCGGTTACGGGTACTCCTTATATCACCCTTCTTTAGTACGTTACTAATCTGATCGATAGTTATATAGTAGTATAGTAGATCGATTAGTAGATTAAGTACTCCTTGTAATGTAGGTAATGTTTTAATATTGTTTTATGCAAATTTTTGCGGCAAATGTAACTTTCAAACGATAATTACGATGAGTTGCCAAATTTCTGTTTTCAGAGGGCGTCGGGCGTTTAGTATCAGCGACAGTACAGTAAAGGAATTATAATTTGTAAACGCTGCCAAGTTATTATGTTTAATGTCTGACGACATATCTATATATATAATGTTTCCAAAACTACGTCACTTTAAATAGTTCCTATGAGATTGACTTGTAAAGTGGAGAAGTGAAATTAGTTTATCGTCGTTTTATAGTCTTAAATTGATTTATATTAAATATCATTATTACCAATGGATAAGGTAACTAGACGATCACTTGATCAAGAAGATTCACCTACCCGTGACTAAGCTATCCTGGATTCCGAAACACAGACAACATCATAAGTAGCGCTGCGTTCCCGTGCATTACTATACTGTACCACCATACATTTGTTCAAGTAAAATGGAGTGGCGCGTGAATATGACGAATCTCATTAAATGAGCAAACGACATGTTTACATACTGGAATTTGTTTATGTGCTATCGTGTAACGGTCAATGATCTTTTTTATAGAACTATCTAAGAATCAACTTCTGTAGTTTAAATTGATGACATACTAAATGAGAGAGAGAGTGTGTCATTCCATATGGATATCTTTAATGATTTCTGCCTATCCCCCAAGATCAATTGTGAATACCTTTTTTGAAGTGAAAACTTAGCCTCGTTATACCATATTTGGTAGAGGAAAATCTTATAGATTCGGATACGAAAGATGTTCGACTTGCAACATGCTTATTTGAATTGGGAAGAGTTTCGACAATTTTTTTCTCTTTTATTATTCCTGTATTCAATTTTGAATTTTACTGTTAAGACACAAGGGATTATTTTTGTTGATTTTTTTTTACTTTTGTCGCCTCTTCCCACCTGTTTTGAGTTTTCACTTGTATCGACAGTCCTTACGACTGCCATTTTAAAAAAAAGCTTAAATTTAATTTAAGTGTTAATCAGCAGTTCCATTTTCGAAAAATACTTGTAAAATGTACATTTATAAAGTTCCAAAACGATAACAAAGAAACTAGAAATAGCGCGCAACGCCTGCAGCAAACATAACTGGCCGGCAGCCGGCGCGAGGTGCAACGAACTTTGCATTAAAATACTAACACATGTATTACCATTGGCATTATAAAATAATGTTTGTACGGGAATGGACGCTTCTATCGACCCGTAGTACTTGCCAACACGCGAACATATTCGATGAGCTAATAGCAAATGAATAAGCTAAACAATTGTAATAAACTAATTGGTAGGTCAGTGGCAAAATTTAAACCGTCTAAACTTAACTGAAAGGTTTTAAACATATCTAGTTCATCGACATATACTGAAGGCGACTTCCATAGTATGTCGTACGTGAAAGTCAAGCTGTAAAACGCGATGTGCATAATTTGAACTTGTAAAGGTATTGAAATAACTTCCCTGTGTAGGGTCGGTTCCTCATATCGAAGGATCGTGGTCAGCATCAGGGTTGCACCTGGAGTGGATGATCTGCTTCCATCGGTTTCTGTCTTGCAACCGTGTAGATTTTGGGAAACGATAAGTCTTTTACTTGATCGCTCGATCTTGTTGTTGAGCGGTCGCCCAATCTTTTTCCTAAATAAATAAATTAATTTAAACTAAGGCAACTGTTGACATCTTCTAGTGCCACATTTACGTGCATATTTTTACTTAAAGTTGTAAATGCTTTAGTGCAGTAAGGATGCACACTTACACCTCAGTAAAATAAGGAAACTAAACTAAAGAAAATGAATGAATGACTTTATATTCTTTGCCTGTAGGCTCATAAGATTGACGGCAGCAGAAAATAGAATCAAGGGACACTGCTATAAATTCTATTAATGAAAGAAGACGCGTCTGACAATAGAAAATGCTATGCTTGTGCGGATTTTAAAATTATAATACCTATATAAGTACTAAGTATTGTTTTAGGTATATTTTACTATAGTAGGTATATTTTTATATACAGAATTCAATTCACTACATTAATGTATGCTGCAGATGTGACTGTAAATAAAAAAAGGTTAAATTGATGGAATTGATAAAATAGATTTTAAATAAAAACTTCTAACTTCTCTTCAGACTTTTTAACGATAGAATAATATTTTATATACCTTGTTTCATAGCGAGATATGATTGTTGTAAACAAACAAACGTCATTTACCACACATGGCGGCCATTATAATATGCAATTGCACTTTATACTTTCATCGGAAATGTTATAATTTTGTGGAAATCGTGAGATAAAGTGAAGTGAAATGGAGATTGCTTATGTTATACGGTAATTTTAGTAAAAGTTGTTTTTCGAAAATATATGGCAATTTACAAATTTTTTACGTTAAAATTTTTTAAACCTTATTTTTAAAACCTTTGTTTACCTTTGTTGTAAACCTTGCTATAAAACAAGGTATATAAAATTTAGCTTAGCTGATATTTCATAGATACTGCGTTTGTATTGGTAGACCTCCCGTAAGACCGATGATCTAGTTAAAGTTGCGGGAGTCTGGAAAGGCCGAGGAAGGGCGGCAGGGCATCGGTCTTTGTGGTCCAGCTATGTCCGATGATTGTCGACAGTTATAGACAAGAATTTAATAAGTTAATAAATTTGTTATTAACATGGAATCTACTTGAATCGGATAGCATTCACAGAATGTCACAACCATTAGCTCGCCTGAGACGTAAGTTCGCCCACACTTTGTAATATTCCAAAATATTTTCTGGGAATTCCCGTTTTTGTAGTAGATGTTTCATGACTTCCGTTAAGTTATTTGTAGACAATCAGATACAGAATACAGAAATGTTAATAAATATTGGCAATGTCGCTTGAGCACTACTTACACACTCTTCACACTAGCGGTAGAGGTTATAGGGAGAATGTTTACCCTCACTTTGATCTCCCTCCTGTCCACAAAGGAAGCCTAAATCTAACGCCGGCAACTATATCCTTATAGTTTCGTGCTACGCTCCGTGCTTGTTTTTGTTGGAGTTATCGCCTCAACAGTTGTGGAGCTACCGTAGAAGTTCCTCATGGTCGCGCCGACTTGCGAACATTTTGAGGTTTGGTCTATCCAAGTTCTACGCATGCTCGCCCTTGCATAATTGCATATATGTTTGAGTTAAATTTTACATCACTTTATTTTTGGGTAAAAAAAGTTACTTTCTTATAATAACTACGGCATCTCCTTTACCGCCTAGTAATTTGCCGACTTTATTGGTAACTTTTTGAAACTATAGTGAACTTAAGACATAATAAAGCACGTGAATATCCTGCTCATCACATCAATTGTATAAAGAAATTTTTGAATAATATGCGCTTACATTTTATCATAAAATTTATAGAGTATCAAATAAGGTGTTATTTGCAGTCTTACTGCGGAAAAACGACATTAATTGCCACGGAAGCTATGCCGGCGCCGGTCAACATAATAGGCTACGAAATGTACTTCCCTGTTTAATATTTATGTATCTGCAACGGAAAACTTAATTCCATTATCAACTGAATGCTTACGATTATGATACGATCATTAATAAAATCTCTAAATATGTACACTCGACGACATTCTGTGAAAATACATATTTTGCGTAAAGCAATTAGTTATCAAAGTACAAAACCACTATTTCTGTTAATTTACTATAAAACAATTATTAGTGCTAAGTTACAATCATCAATTTATTGTATCAAGATGCTTAGAAAATATTTTTCTGGCTAAACCGTTTGCCAAACCAAATTACGATTTTTTTTTATTTGTACGACTGGAAATAATTACAGGAATTGTATTGGGTCACAAATAAATCGGTGTATAATTTATTTATATAGTTTATTATTTCTGTCTTATTAAAATGACGAGGTCACCGCCTTTCGACTGTTGCCGTGATAGATCAGCACAAGATTTTTAGTTGTAGTGGTTAATATGTCAAACTATTTAGATATAATAAAAAAGATTAAAGTCGTTAGGGAAGTTCAACGATAAGCCACGCGGTTTAATAGTCAGTCATTTATTATATTTATTTCAGAAACAAATAAATAAATTATATATAAACGCTTGTGAGGTGATCGCCTTATCAACAGACGTTGGGTATTTTTCTCGGGCGCCGCGACTACTGCGCAGTAGTGTCAGCTGATTATTGAATTAACGACCGATTGATAAACAATCAGCGCCCGTAATACCGCAACTCGCAACACTCGGTTAGACAGTTTTATTGACTTTTTTATCGAACCACTTTAATTGCTGTACGCCTACCAACGTCAAAGTATTACTAATATCGTGTTTACTTTTTTTAATTATACTTCAAAGTTTGATTTAGCTAGAGAAATACAAATTAAATTTATTATTTGTGCTTCTCTTTGGCTATATCCGTAAAATAAAACAGCATTTAGTATAAATACTCCTCGCATTGTTCTAGGTTTGGAAATTGTTCATTATTCTAGATTTTCTTTTGGGATAAACTTCAGTCTTTTTGCAACAACCAAAAATAAAAACAATTACGCAATAATTCGAATCTCTCGAAATCTTAACAACTATTTTTATAACATGGTGTCCTGCCACGAATTGAACGGATTATGAATTTTTATTTTTCCTTTCAGCTCATTTAGTGGCCAGGATTAATAATATTCACACATGCAGATTATAAAAAAGTACATTATTTTTATTTTATTTGAGGTCATTCAATTATAATATAAATAGTTCGAAATAAAATACTTATATAACCACTTTAGCTGTGGGAATTAAATTAAAATTTGACTTTAATATCATTCGAATCTAGTTTAAACTTTTTATAGTGGTCGTCGAAGACTAAGAAGTTGGGACAGATTGCGTAATTTATATGTACATCTTATCATTTAGCATCTACGAATTAGATTAAATTAAAAGTAATAGCATAAGAATTAAGCGATTTTTACGTACAAACGTAATGGCTTTTGTAGTTTCGTGACTATCATTTAAGAATACGACCATACAGTTAGTTATGTAAACATTCCTCCGTTTAATTTCTTGTTGAGTGAGGTGTCCAGAATTCCAATCATCATCACCTTCCTTACATATAGTATTTTCTTTCAGACTAATAGCTCTTTCTCTCTTTTTTTATGGTTGCAGGTGGCAAACGAGCAAGCGGATCACCAGATGTAAACATCTGGTGATCCGCTGGGTAGCATTCACTAAAGTGAATGCTA
>JWHW01048694.1:59667-101849 GCA_000931545.1 Papilio glaucus | reverse complement strand
ATTTCCATTATACATTATATACGTGTAACTCTAAGGGTTTTTGCAGCGCACACCAGAATAGCTCGCATGTGGCGGAATTTTTTCCTCCTCATTTGACACTTATCGTTATATTATGATCAATTCACACAATATATCTTTATAAATTATAGCGTGAATAACAGACATCCATACATACATACTTACAAACTTACACATTTATAATATTAGTAGAACTAAACAAATACATCAGATGGTTAAAGAATAACAAGTATTCTTGTACGAGTCTATTCAAGTTATGACTATATACTACATTTTTCCTTACATACATAAAGCTAAACGGAAACTATAAAAGATGCCGGCATAGTACCTACATATATATAGTATTTCACATATGTTAAGTCAAGTCTACATATAGTCTACAGACCTGACTATCCCAAACTGGTTAAACAGCTCACATGTAGTAAATTACCAGCGCCTTCTCCGAATATCGGGGCTGATTATAATTGATTCCACAAGGAGGCTGTTCATTTCGGGAAATGACGCGCATTTGTGAAATGCCAATATTAAAGATGGATTGTATTCTAAGACCTCGCAATTAGCGCTTATCGGTGACTCGGTTTGTATTTCTACCTGTTCCCTCTTTTTTAGTCACTGAAAGACTATATATACTCTTGTTCTAAAATCAACAACAGATCAATTTTTTTAGCTCAAGATCACTCGGATCGCGAGCCCTGTATTCGATGAAGCTGTAAGAACCGTCAATAAGGTTACCAGCAACTACTTCTCCGAAAATACAGATCGATTTACGAAACCACGTGGCGGGAAATTTCTAGAATGAATTGAAAACGGCGCGAGTTCGTGTTGTATGTATTTCAGACGGCACGCGGCGGGGCCGCGGTGCGTTCGATTGTAAACATTGCAAAAACTGAGACGGCACAGACTGCGCGAGCTCGAGCACGTAGATAAAAATCTAAATAGATGTTGGCCAGGCGCCGCGGGGTAAGAAACTGGGTCGATGCTCACCGCGCCTGAAATGCGGCCGGACCACACTAAATATTGACGCACCGACCGCCCAACATTGTCGGGTGCAACCTTTAAAATCGAAATACTACACTAGTGCTACAAGACTTCGATGTAACTGCGAATATTATAGGAATATTATAGGAGTATATAAGTTAATAAATTACTAATATTCATGCCTTTGGGTATTAGGAAATGGTTTACTTCGCAGTTTTTATTTAGAACGCTTTTTCATTCACGACGTAAATCTAAATTTAAAAAAAAATATGATTATATCCGAACTAAGACAAATAAGCTCCCGGAGGAAATTTTCAATTGAACAAGCATAATCCAAATTCTGTACACTCAAGGGAAGATCTCAAAAACCCATAATATGACAAATACATATTGACATACCAGAATTTTGAACGATCAAATCACACTGCTATTAGTGCTAAACGTCGGCCGTAGGTCGGGTAAGGATCGCCACAAAAGCAGCCCTTTGCCGCCATCATTCAATGAACTCCCGCAACTTTGATACGCTGCGTCGACGCTACGAGGTCATGGCCCTCCCAGAACCTTTTGGTACAATTGGCTATCGTCCTACGAGCAATCTACTATGCCCTTTATGAAAGAGAATTTATGAGTTACATTTCCTTCCTAGTGCGGAATCAAAATTGTCCTTGTGTAATCGTTTCCGTATTGCAGGTTTACATAATTTTAATATTTCAGATTTACGAAATATAAAAAAATCATATCTATTTTAGAAAATGAGGCGCCATTGTCAAAACAAATATTCTATCCGGCGTCTACCGCTTCACTTGCATTTGTGCCAGTTTAATTTTCAACGGAGTACTAAATATTTTCACACATTCTTCGAGTATATTTGGCCTTCATGACCATCTTTCAGTCTGTAGATTATCTACATGTTTTCTTCTTCGGTTTTCTTTAATATAAGTTCTCTGTGTTCCATTTTGATGGCAAATAAAATTGCTTTGATTTAAGCATCAAAAAGAATCTATTGTTTTATGAGTAAAGTAATAGACATACAAATAATGTAATATTTTATTTAGTTAATGAAACATTAATGTTTTCCACGGATAGACTCCATCTCTATCATAAAACCTTTACACAATGTTAGGTTGACTAACATTGTTTTTTTTATGGTTCTTAGTCTTGCTACGTACGTTGCTTTTTTCTTCTTTTATCCCGTAATAGATATCTCTCTCATGTAACGAAATGTGCCTAAAATTGACGCGTCTCTGATGTTTCCATTTCTGATCTTTTCTAACCTTCGAATAAATATTTACTTCAAAAATCTTAAGAATTCAGACGCATTCTTATAAACTTTAGGGCCGGTGAAGAATACAAATTTTAAATGTTATAAAAAGTGTGTATGACATGCAATGTGCATGCCAATGACCTACTCTTGTTAAGGCGTCGAGTGCGTTCATTGCCAGTTATCTTTGCTTCCAATATAATTATTTATCAATGACATTTTATTTAAAGTTTAGGCTTTCGCGACTTGAGTCACGTAACATGTTTAACCTTAAATAAATATTTAAAACTTGTATAAGTTAAAATTATTTCTCTGTATCATATTCTTACCTTAATTTATAACGGTGTCCTTGGGCGTCTAAACAAGCAATCATTTTCAAGAATCTATATGCCATCAATCTTATATCTTAACAATAACATCTTCAGATCTTAAGTAATAGATATTAGAATAATTTGTGCACCGTACATAAACGATAAGGTAATGTCGCATTCGGCATTACAATAAATGCATTTATTTAGTTAATACAATATCCCTTAAATAAGCTTGCGCTTTGTAATATTATTTGTAAAAAAATATTAAAATCGGTATAGTATTTTCTTTAGTTCTGAAAAATAATCCCATATAGTGTAATTGTATTACCTATTGTAAAAACGTCGTGACAATTTTTTCATAGTTTAAAATGAATCAAACTTGTGAATCATAAAGTTTGAGCGTCAGCGCGCGACTTCACTGTCAAACAATTTCCATCGCGCGTCTGATGCAATATTTTATTATCTTCAGTAATTTTAACTAACTTTTAAAACATTTTCAGTGACGCTGTTCCTTATCTTACGCCTCATATATCTTTTTGGTAAAAGTCTTAAATTTAGTAATGCTTTCTTTGGTTTTGCATGTATACAACTACAAGTTTCACAACTTTACACGATAATTTCCCTTCAATGAAAATTTCATCATATATTTCATCATTCGTGTGACCAGTGTATACATTAATGAATCATTTTCATGAATCATTAAATATTCCGATAATTATTTAATTTTCTGTAACCTATTTAACATCCGCTGGATGAGGGCGGCCAACGTCCAGCAGTGCATACAGATGTGCATAGCGTTTAATTATGGGTGAAAACATTAGCATTCTATTGCCTAATAAATATAATTTAGTTTTTTTTTTTGTTTCTGGTGCGCAGAGTACGTGGCTGTATCAACGGCATCCTTAGCATGGTGGCTGTGCTGTAGTTACATCAATCTTTACTGAGCCATTACTTGTGGAATGACGCAGTAATAAGTGATGAATTTATTTCTTTGTGAAATCACTAGTCTATAAGAACATTGTTATTAACAAAATGGTCACCATGGTTTGAAATATAGTCTTTATTATTAAGAGGGCAGTCTGTTTCTTTAATGTTTTTCGTGTGTGTGTTTGTCCGTTCCATATTGACCTCCTGTAGGATAAACGGCTGGACCGATTTTGAAGACTGAAGTGTGCTTAGATTCGTATTTATCGAGTTTCATAGATAATAATATGGTAGTGTGATTAATCATGATAATCATACAGTCAGTCTGGTTTTTTTTTTTTTTTAAATTAACTATAACTAGTCTTTGGTCACCTCATGTTACATTTACCTTAAAACTCGAAACTAAAAAAGGACCGTGATAGGTCCAGATTGATTTGTTTCGCAGTTTTGATTTCCTCGTGATCTATAACGTCACATCGTTGTAAAACATATCCACGTGATGGCTCCGTAAATAAACTTTAAGGTAGGTAAAAAGGAAAATTCAAGTTACGAGCTCCGTTGAACTTTTATTAGTTTCTCTCACGCTTCCAGTCACGTTAAATAACGTGATATCCAAAGTTCTATTTTTATTTAATAGATACAAAAGAACATTGCGAATTCTAGTTTAATTTTAAATAAATTCATTCAGCCTTGTCCGCGACCGTAATCACGGATGCGTGTGAAAAATGCGACGGGAAATATTTATAGGTTAGGATTTTTATTTAATCGACGTAAGATTCGCGAGTCGTATTTCTTTTCCGCATTCGCTAAAAATATATTCAGAAACTGATTTACGCAAGGGATAGCGTCAGTACGTTGACTGCGTAGATTTTTCCACGACGTCCTAAGTAATGTATATATAATGTAATGTAGTAAGTCGCATCGGACGATATTTTGTAGGAGAAAATCTTACAGATTCGCGTGAACACGTACAACATGCGTCAGCAACGTCCTTTGAATTTGGAACAGATTCGACGAACTTTTTGAAGCGAAAACTTCGTTAGTGTTAGATGATATTTAGTAGGCGAAAATCTTCGCGTGAACAACATGCGCAACATGGAACATGCGTCAGTAGCATGCTTATTCGAATTTGGAACAGTTTCGACAAACTGTTTTAATTTTGTTGATTTAGATTTCTTCTAGTATTCAATTTATGTTTGTTGTTTTATTATTTATTTATTTTTGAACTATCGCCGCGCCTTTTTACCCCTTTTGAGTTGTTGAAAACCTCTTTAGCCGCGTTAGATGATCTTTGGTTGGGGAAAATGTTATAGATTGCGTGAACGACACGCTCAACATCATCATAAAGAAAAGTAACTTTTGTACTAACAGTTCAGCAACAACGAGTAGTAGATTAATATAAATATATTGTACATTATGCTTTAACATTTATATGTATCACTTTGACTTCTTTAAGGTACGTAGTATATGAGCAACATCAGTCAATGCCTCAAGATTTACTACGAGTTCAGTGATGATGGATAATAATGAAGTGGTCTGCGTAAAAGTAAAAAACGACGTTACGTCATTTCAAGTCTGTCATTCCACACGATGGCCGCGTGACTGACTATTAATACAACCCTAATAATACCCTTTTCAAACCAATTGTCCCCAGTTGTAATGAGATGATATGTTTTTTTTTCAGATTATTTTTATTTTGTAGGCTGAAGTGGCAATGGGCCGATCAAATGCCGAGCTAGCGACCATAGATGGTGGAACAAAATCTTGGAAAGGAGGCCACGGATGAGAACAGCATATAGACTCGTTTTATATCAAGTCATCACCGATGCCCATAAACATCGACTAGAGAACTAAGTGCACTAAAGTAAGTAATGTTACAACACTAAGTTAACAGTAGGAGAGCCCTCAACAACATCTGTTGCACGAATGCGCCGACTCGACCGGTGAAATACCACGATCTCACAGAAAATAGTCGTGAAGAACGAAACGCAGAATACTTCTCGTATTCTGCGTTTCGTCTGATGAGTGAGGTGCCGGACGCCTAATTTCAGTCCTCTTCCCCTTCCCACCCTCTCCTCATAAGGTAGGGTGAGAAAAGGAAGAGGATTAGGCGGGGAGTGCGTTAACGGGGAAAAGGAAATATCCTTATTCCTATCTATGTCCTCCTCTATCCATTAAAGGTAGGCAACGCATATGCAACACATTTGCTTGTTGCGGATGTCTATGTGTAGCGCTTACTTAACATCAGGTGATCAGCTTGCTCAATTGCCACCTTCTTCTATAAAAAAGTAGACTACTGCGTCCGTATAAACCAAATTACACTTGGCACACCTTTAATTTGTTATAGAAATAGTCTGCAATAGTTCTCACCTAAATTTCATTTTGATATAGGACATTACGTATCACCGATGAAAATAAATAAGTATTCAAAACTCACCGCTTTATAAATTTAGCAAAGTAAAAACATAAATGTATTACACTGGCTTGGTTAAATGACTCGATGACACAATTCCTGATCATGAGATAAACGTTCACTCGTGTTTGTAGACGCACACTCAATACATAGTACATTAACTATGCTTATTAGGTATCTAAGTTTAAACAATGTCCATTACTTATTCAACATCTGCCGCTTTTTTTATTATTATCCACAAATAAATCATTAAGGAATATTCCCATTAGAATTTAAGAGTTGAAACTTAGCATCTATTTACGCGTTTGTTCGCTACGAACGAACGAATACCGAACGTTATTGCATAATGTTCGCTCTATATTGGTAAAGAATTGATTAAACGAAAAGTTTAAAAACTTGATAGGTAGCGGATGAAGGACAAAGTTTCTTATAGCTAGCTACACAGCACATTATGCTTATGTTCGTTGAATAAAATTGCCCAGCAATAAAAATATTGGGTTGCAATTTTTAGTGACATTTAGGAACTACTTTTTATTTTATTTAAAGATTAAACAAGGACAATATCCCCTTGGTGGTAATTGGTGCTGACCTGCCGTGTAAAGGTTTCGTACTATTGCTACGGGTTAGCTAACATAATGCCATATTCCCAAGAATTTGTAGGTTATCTTAGGTCCTTCCAACTGTCAAAGTACCTACAGTTCCTCTGGTGTTGTGAACATTCGTGGGTAGTGATGATCACTTAATTTCTATTCAATTAAGACTCACGAACATAATAAAATAAATATTGATCGTAGTAATATGTATGTATGTGGTTTGTCACAATACACATTTAAGAACATAGTTGTCTGAACTTTAAACGGTAAAATTCGCGTGGTGTAAACTTGCCTTTACGTAACAAACTTGAATCAGCAGGTTACAGAGCGAGGCGTGCCGGAAGCCAAAGCAGTCCCAGCCGTCCATTAATTATTCCGACCGTACTTTATTTCCATACGTATTTTAATAAACTAGTTTGTGACTTCGATTCGAATCCTAAGTTTTTAAGACACTAATTATTATTTGTCTGACGAAAGTTTAAATAATTTTATTCCTAAGTTTTTAATTAATGTTTATGCTCCAAAACTGTAAATAGAGATAACTATTGATATAGAAGTAAATCTTTTGCCCGATTATAGTATAAAACTTATCGATAAAAACATTCTACCGTGATGGAATCAAATAGACCTTTTTTTATGACACAGCGCATGTTCTTTCATTTTCGTTCATTGGACCTAATATTTTAGGCACTTCTTAATTTGTTCTCAACAAAAACGAATATTTTTTAAAATCCGAATCCGGCAGACGAGCAAGCGGTTCATCTGGTTTTAAGTGAGGTACTACCTGTAGACATCCGTTACAGGTGCGTTGTTTACCATCTTTTACGTACGCAAGGCAGAAGAGGGAGGTTGATGAGAAAAGGAAGAGATGGCAAAGAGGAAGGGATTGGGCCCTTTTTACTGCTTGATCTAAAGGGAAAACCTTCTAAATCTATAAAATATAATTATGTACTAATTTTATTTATACTATTGCGTTAAATTTTTAGTATGTTGTAATAACAAGTTTTGTGACGTGTGTGTAATATTTATTTATTTTTAATTAGCTATTAAGATGCTCCGTTAGATTTTTTTAGCCCATCAAAGTGCCAAACAGGTTTTATGTCTGAATTAATACCCTATGAATGATGGAAGTAAGATTATCTTCAAGAGTAGAATGAACAAATAATATAACAAGCAAATCTTTCCTCTTATTAGCTATAAAAACTTTTTTAATTCGAATAAACTAGCGATTGACCCCGGTCCCGCCTGTTGTTAAGCGGTGATGTGGTCGTAAGGTGATATTGGTACGCACTAGTTTAGTAACAGCCTATTTATTTTTCTTTTGAAGTTACCCACGTCATACATTAACAATTCTAGTAATCCCATTTTGATATAACAATAATATAACAGTTTCTTGATCACCTTTTTCGTGACTATACCTTTTTCAAAATCCTTTGTCTGTACCTCACAAGAACAAAGATACGCGTTCCTACAACATGAGACTATAAATGTTGCTGCCAATACCTACCGCAGTAAATTTAAAGATCTCTGTCGCGCGGTAACAGGTCAAGGTACAAGGCGAATTTAGAACGTAATGCTAATCCACCGAAATACGCCGACTTCCCTTTCAAACTAGAATGGGAACACTGGATGAATGTGTTGTATGTTTTACTGTCACTGAATGTGGAATGGGACAAACGGAACGCAAATGGACCTCCAAATTCACACAGATGTTAGCAGTAGACGTCAGATAAATTCTACATCGAAAAAACGTTTTGAAAATATCCAATGTTTTTACAATTTGGTGAAAGAGTTATAGTAAGGAATATATTAACACCAATTAAATCAAAAAACTAATTATATCAATAAAACAAATACATACGAAGGAGTAACAAATATATAACCTATAAGTTACTTGAATTAATTGATGTATTTATATACGTTAAAAAAGCATTAAAATAATTGAATGTACATAATGCCAAACAAAAATAAATCAATTTTAATACTATATTGAATAAATATTTATTAATGAATTCCAAAGACTATAAATATTAATTTCAAATTCATTTGTTATTGAAATTTAATTTATCACTATTGAACGTCTTAGCGACGTATTGATAATTATAATGTCCTTCCAACTGTTTTTGTTCACTTCACACATTTATTCGGTAAGATTTGAAGGCGTAATAAACCGAAGAATAAAATGTATAAGGTCCCGTCTTTTGACAGCTAACCGATCGACACAACAATGCCTAACCTGCAGTCTCACACGCATACATAAAGCTAGATATCTAGACTTATCTATGACTGGTACACTAGAATGCATAAAACAAGTAAGTAGTCACCTGTATACCCTCGAATTATAATTATTATCGATGATTTTACTTGGTATGACCTACAATCCATTCGCATGAGCCTGCCTGAGGTTGCAATTGGTTTAGAAGGTGTCACTTAAGTATTTTAAACTATGTTTGGTTAACGCTGGTATTCTGTAAGATTGTGGTACTTCACTTTCTTCGCCATCCCATTCATGTTTTGCATCTGCAATTCCTCTGGTGTTGCGGTTGTTCATAAGCATCACTTGTATTAGACGACCCGACGTTTGGCTATAAAAAATGAAACTGCCTCTCAGTGGATTTTAACAGACTAATTTCTTAAGTCTGATATATTTTTATGGAAGAACTCTTCTCTCAAACGAGCAAGCGGTGATCATGTCAAAAAGTCAATGCTACTGCGTTTTGATGGATAGACATGGGCAAGTAGACATGAACAAGTAGAGGTGTGAGTAGTGGTCATTGATCAGGCTAAACGCAAAAGTATACAAAATATTTTAAATTTACGTCAGTGTACTGTAAAGTTGAAATACTTCGGTTGCGGAGATCTACAGTTCTATTGAAAATCTCAATTAACTGTACTGAATCCTAGGAACATTAAATAGCTTTGGGCTTTGGGTAACCCAGGAACGCATAAACGATTTTTTTTTAAATAAAACATTTATACGGCATAAATAAATACAGATTGGTGTATGTGTTAGCGAAGGCATTAAATCCTCATGACCCGAGCGGCTCGATGTGAAAATTTATTTAAAAAGTAAAGGTCGCCGCGGTCAAACAGGCAAGACATCGAGCTTTGACATCGGGACTGCGACCCTCGCACGGACATACATGAATTAAACGCGAGATAAATGTTTACAGACATATAGATCGCATTACATAACAACTTTTTGTAATTCTATAGTTTGGCTTTATTTCACATTTCCTGGCCTCCTGCTATCCTCCAAGACCAGTGCTGTTAGATAGTATTTTGCATGACCGTATCAAATCTTACGAGACATTGTATTGTTCAAATTAAACTAATACTACGGATTTTATCGCGTTGCGTTTATTTAATGTTTTTGTTCCCGTCATTTCAAGTACTCTACAGCACTCAGGGTAAAGGTGAGTTCACACACTCAGGTGTCTGACGAAGACGTCAGGTGTCCGATCTATACCGATAATATCTTGCCGCAAGATATTATCGGTATAGTATAGATCGGAGCAAAAATAATAATCGAAAGAAGAGGATACCTTGCCAGCATTTTTGTCATCGGGATGTGAGACACCTCTGCCCTCGTGACGCTGAAAAAACATTAAATAAACGCAATAACATCCGTAAAATTAGTTTAATTTAATGTGTGTATAAGACATCATTACAGAATGTTTGAACAAGAGCTTTAAAATTAACAAATATTTGCATTCATGTGCTATTTTTCCTATCTGCTTATAGAAATACCACACTTTAAACAATCATCTAATTGTTAAACTGTGGAAATACACGGCAGGATAAATATTATTAATGGTAATACGCAAAGGTACGATTGCTTGCTGCCTATTCCTTGACGTCTCCCATTAGTCGCGTTATACTATATAGGTGTTTTCTGCTACGGTGTAGGGCAGGTATACTATGGGCGTTGGTTTGGTAAAATACAGTACATTCGTTTGTATATCGACACTTATTTAGAAGTAGGTATAGAGTTGTCAGGCGAAGGGTACTAATAAATAAAAACTTTTACTTATTATTACCCCTCTTTGTTTCAACCCTCCAAACTTTTTTGATTATTGTTGTTTTTTTGTTCGAATAAAGTTTGAAAAGCACTGGTGTATATTAGGAGGATTATCGGTTATTATGCATTAAATTAATACCAAAAAGTAACAGTGGTAAACAGTAAAATGATGTAAGGATTTTGTATTTGTCATGTAACAGTATCGGAAAATGAAGGTTATCTAAGCAACGGTGCATCGTTCGCTAATCTTCAATAATATTTTCGACTTTAACAAACTAATGTCAATGGCCTAACGATAAAAAGACACGCGTGTTTCTCGACATGGAAAACATATTCATAACGAAGTCGGGCTGTTCACAGATCAACACATGTGATACGAGTCAGAGCTGGCTAGAAAGAAAAAAAAATGTTAGCTTTTATTTTTTTTTGTTCTTTATTAGGCTACAAAAAGGCAATGGCATCTCGAAGCAGATGCTTTTACTAGAACGCACAACGGTTAATTTCAGTTAAGAGGGAATCAACACAATTATAATGAGATCATTTAAATACCTGACACACCTCAAGAACAGTTACAGATTATTTAGTGCCAGCAGATCCAGTCCACACCCCGAAAACGAAATGCGGTGTGACATTGTGGCATTGACCCACTGTCATGTTTAAATTTCAATTCATCCACCCGATCTTTGGCGTTCTGTGGTAGCAACCATTTTTATCTTCGTTTTTCCTTGATTTATTGCAGTACTGCATAATTCAAGTTTCTTTGTTCGAGATTGATGTCCAGTCGACAATAAAATTTACAAATGTTTGCCAAGAATTTAGCAAGGCGCATTGTCTTTAAGAAAATTATTGAATTATCCAAAGTATTGTATTATTTAAAATAGCTTAACCTTTATTAAGATTTCGGCTGGATGAATCAGGCCTCATTCGGTGCCTCATCAACTCAATTCTTTCAGTTTCTGAAAGATATTGCTTTCTCTGTCTACCTTGTTTGAATTAAACTGATATGAAAGAATCTTTACCGTATATCGTATGCATAAGCTAAGGTAATTTACAAACATAATCGATCTCATAAAATGACTGCGAAAAGCGATATTATGCGTAGATAGTGAGATAAGTGAAGCGATCTAACGGGGCCAAGGCGCGTTCCGATAAATGTTAAATATGTTATAGAACAAGTATATTATATGTTTTCAAATGTACATAAACCTATTAATTCAACTAAGCCAGTTTGTGCAAAACTAGCTTCAGGGAAAATAACGGTCAACGTAAACAATTTTAGAGATAAATCAATTAGGTCAACAGTGGTACAGTCTGTAGCAGCTGATGTTCGAAATGGACGAGAACAGGGCCTCGTAGAATACAGGCGAGAAGTAATATTTTAAATACTTCTGCGTTGCGTCTGCTGAGTGAAGCACCGCAGGCCAAAGGCCAAAGACACTCCGAAAAGAATACTAATGTAATGAAACTTCACAGGTCAAAATCGGTCAAGCCATGTATATATGTATGAGCGAAAAAACCCTCCTGGGTCAGTCGGCTAAAAATGAAGTAAAGATAAGTTTCAAACATCTACAGTACAAAACTAGTTCCGAGTAAACTCTAGTTTAATTAGTTTAAATTAAATAAAGAGCAAAATGAAAAATTGCAGCCGTTGGGCAACTATCCATAAATGCGAGTAAACGAGACTGGATAGCTATAATCTGATGTGATATTAGCAATTGAAAGAATAAATTTAGAATTTAAAAATGTAGAAACAAGGCAAAAATTGGACGATCTTGACGAATTTACCTCGATCGAATAGGTGACAAAAACTAAATCGACTACATTAGAGGTGAGGAGATATGGACTATATAGAATATATGGAAGCTCTTCTAGCTTCTAGCTTCGCAAAGCGAGTTGGAAACGCACATTTACATCACATTAAGAAAATAAAATAAAATTGTTAAATTGATTGTAAAAAGTCACTGATCTAGTTACAAGAGCGCAAGTTTAAACTTTACATGTACTGAGATGAACTTATTCCACGTTAACGAAGATTCGCCCAGTGCAGCCGTGTGGCCTGACCTATCGCATTTTGCAATATTCTGACGCAATCCTCTCACTCCCTTGCATCAGTAGTTTTAATTATAAATACTTACAAATCTAGGATTTATTTATACCAAATAATCAAATTTTTGGCATTGGCATATTCCATTTTTTGGGTGTTATCACATAATTAAGTGCTTGATTTTTACAACATATACGATATAGTTAGTTAATGTTAGATAATTTTAATAAATCTTAAAATATTTTTATTCCACATGACTATCTTGAATCCGTTTAAATAGATTGTAGAATCATTTTGAATATTAGTTATCATCTACCTCAACTTTAGTGCGTCTAGGTGAGCAATAATTCATTCACCAGACCACACCAGACATTTAGACTCCACTGTTAAGTATAGATAATGTAATTTAGTCTCCATTCGGTTGACGCCTGACGCTGAATTGGGGAGTGAGATTTGAGTGGAGACCGCAAGACGTCTTTAACACTTTTCAATTTGCTTTTATTACCTTGTTTTTTTATGTAACAGAATCTTTCTTGCTTTATTGGAATAAAATTAATTTCACGGATTTTATTGCGTTAATTTTACATTATTTGTTTCCTACGTTTCGAGTACTTTACAGAATTCATGGTCACGGGGGGGGCTGAGGTTTAAACTTTCCAAGCTGCAGGCGACGTACCCTCTTATTTTCAATTATTATTTCTGCTCCGATCTATGCAGATTGAGCTCTCAGTATCTTGATGTTTTGCAGTTGTATTCTTGGTTTGGGATTTCATTCACGGGATCCCAAGCCGGTGGTAATACCCAGCCATCTTCGCTGTTGAAATTAGGATGTTTTTTTTTTAATTTCAATTTTTACTAACTTGTATCCTTGGCGTGACTTGTAGAGCGGAAATTCACCTCGGTCACTCAGTTTGCAAGCCGAACGTCCCATCATTACTTCTACTCTCAAATTTATATTCACGTAGTCGCGTAGTCATATTTCAGTAAAGAATTCTTCGAGTAACATCTTGTGTATTAAATAAAGATTGAATGTTAAAGAACCGTTGGTTGCATGAAGTAAATCTCCATGTTTGCATGTCGCCGCGGCCGCTTTGAATTTCCAACGAAGGGAATAGGTTACTGCCCCAGATTCAAAGGTCGCTGAGTTGACTGAGAGAAACAAAACGTTACTTCAGCTTATTCTGAACTGGTTCAGACCTTAATGTAGCTTGGACAAATATTTCTTTCGAAGGTTGAACATGACAGTTATGTATAAAAATCTAATAAAGCTGGGATTGTTGCATTTAAGATGATACGGCAATTTGTCAATGTTTCAATCAATTTCATAGACTGATGGATACGTAAGGGTTCTTCTTACTAAAGTCCTCGAGCAAGTTGTCAGTAGGCACATTGCTTTAGTAATATTAGAATGTTGCCTGTGTTTATTTAATCAAAATAAATTAAAAAAATTAAAATATACATTTATGTTAGCAATTATTCAGATTTCACAGTTATTGGTCGCGCGTCAAGGCGAATCATCACCGGTACAATAATCCCTCGCAATGGTCGTATTGTGCCTTTATCGAAATGACCTCGCCCGAACCGGTTGTAACCGGTTAAATATTGTCACGCCCACAAGACAATCTGTTTAGTAAAATTAAACAGGTGCGGTTGGTTCAGGAATGTCCACCGCGAAACGTAGCCATTGTGCTGGCGTTCGGTATGACCGTTTCATAATTACACGTAAACAATACCGATTTAATTAATAATACTTCTTTAATTAGGTTATCTGCTATCAATATGATATTCAAATGGCTTAATCTATTAAGCATTTAAATAATTTCTTCTGATTTATTATGTACCTGGTAGATTACTACTACCTATTATAAATACAAATTATATAAAGGGATAATATTATATTTTACGGTCGTATGTGTACCCGATGTGCGGTATGATTTGTTTGTTTTATATTTTTAAGAAATAAGCTCCCACGTCTTGAACTGGATTGAGATTTCAATCCAAAAATAGAAATACCGTGGTATTTGGTGCAGATGGATACTATTATTCTCTTTATCAAGCCCGATCTCTCAAACTAGGATTAAGACCACTCCGTGACTCAGAATCTAAGACTGTACCTCTAGTCTCATCCTTCGCACTTAGTGGTGATTACCGGGGATTATTTTCCAGTTCCGTTCCAAGAATTACTCACCTAACATACATTTTTTTTTTTAAATCATCCTTGCCAAACTTCTTGATGGCATGCGTTTTATGTTTTGAAATATATGTAGGTAATTTTTTTTAAACGATTCTTTAGTATAAATAATATTTTAAAGAATATTCTAAGAGTATAATAAAACAATTTGTGATACGACGTTGTGGAAAAACTTGAAAAAGAAGTAATTTTGTGATATTTTAAATGTTAATTTACGATAACTTAAAAAAAAAATACCTGACGCAATATATAAGCAGTATTTCATTGTATTTGCTTACATCAAATCGTAAATAATAAAGTGTATTAAAATAATTCAAACGGTCTTAGTACTGAACGTTCATACATGTAGGTGCAGCCGCAATGTTTGAATCAATTTTCCTTAAGTAGTCCCAAGTGGTTTTGTCTTTAGTATGTGTTGCATGCGAGCTCGGAATTAATCTCGGTGAACGGGGCGCAACCCACTTCCGAGATAAAGAAGGTTATGCCCCCGTGTGCGGTATAATGAGCTGTAGACACACTTTTTCAAAAAACAGGGTGACCATTTCTGTTCACGCATTGTGTGGCCATAAACTTAGAACTGTATGTAAACTTTTCTCGAATGGCGACGATAACTTCCTCCTATAGAAGAACTGATTATCATGGTTGACTGACGTCACTTCTGCTGCTCTTATTTTATTAAAAAATAACATTACTAAGGCTAGGCAGCGGTAGTATTCACTGCAAAAGATTCATAGTTAGGAAAAAACAGTCATACAGCCAGCAAATTGGACTAATGTAACATTTCGATCATTACATCTTATTTTAAAAAATTATTAAAATTCTAAAATCTTAAATATATTTACTCTGTGTGTCATAAATTGCCAAAATCGTCGTTACGTAATTAATTAATGGCCACTAATTGACATTACAGCGCTGGTCAAGTCTTCAATCAAGGTTGCTCTATCCTCTATCTCTATTGAAGGCTAGCACCACATTCACATCTGAAACGAATGGTATAAATAATATTATTACTAATATCAAATTTTTTCGAGCATCGAACAAATTTAAATTTGAATTTAGAATTTCCTTAACATCTACATTGGTAATGAAAATGAAAGAGGTTATAAACGATGACAAATTAAATACAGTGGTATGTTCTGTTAGACCGGCGAGCATACAACGTGTGTCGCCTCACAACGAGGTCGGTGTACCACGTCGCAGTTAATTCGCGGAAGGTAAGCCCTCTAGAATCTAGAATGCTGCCGACTTCTTATACTATGGATTTATTAAGAGCAGCCTAGGAAAAAAATAACAAAGTGTCTTTATAGGAACGTTAGGTCGCTTTCTATTTTGTTACAATTTCACAGAGGCTTGTTTTGAAAGATTAATACAACGAAGATACTAAAAACGCCCACGTGTCATAAATTTAAAAAATAAGCCATCGTTCTATCATAAAATTTTGGAATAATCTAATTTCAGGTTAATTACTTCATCTAGCACTTAAACCAAATTATATTTAAATAAATGAGAAATGCCGAAGTCCCTGCCCATCTTTAAAGTCAATAAGTATGGTACCTGCCATAAATCGAGTTCAAAATCAAACGTAAAAGTAAAGTCGTTTCCCATTATAAAGCCAATACAATCATACTATTTTTTTTTTATTATTATTATTTCGCGGGTATGTAGTTTTCTTCCATGTGATGTGCCCTCCTATAGCCTAAACGGCTTGGCTAATTTTGAACAATGAGGTGTTATTAAATTCGTCTTCTCCCCGAAGTGTTATAGCGCATATGAAATGAAATCATAACACCTGTTATTAACGAGACCTAGTCACAATTATAAAATTTACCCTTTTAAAAAACTTTTAGTTATTTATATTGTTTTAAAAATTGGTTTTTAAAAAATTTATTAATTGTATTTTAAAATTTTAAGTGTAAATAAATTATATGTTTTCTTTTATATTTTAATTAATTGTAAATAAGTTTTAAAGTAAATAAGTTTAATGCAGGGTAAATATTGTAGTCAAGTGATGGAATTGTGATATTAGGTTAAGATGTATAGTTTTAAGTTTTAATAAAGAATATTACTGAAAAAATTATTACGCACCCCAGGTCCCTGACCTACCATGTTAGGGGGAACGAGAGGGCGGCATAGAGCCGCCCATAAAAAAAAAATCATAACACCTATGTAGTGGAAGTAAACCATTAAGCTATCAATAATCATACAGTCAACAGGTTTTTTTTATTTGTTAATGTAATAACTACCTTATTAAAGCAAAGATTGTTATAGAGCGAACTTAAACCCGTGCAACATTCTGTTTAGCTCAAACCGCATTGCGTTATAATTGAGATTTTTAAACATTTTTAAGATCAAAAAAATCTCAATATCGGGTACTTAAAACTCCTATAGTTACTATGTAAATTCAAACACGTGAACTATCAATCAGTTCCGATGAGAACTACATTATTCATCATTTTATTACAAATTCTATATGTTTTTATTACAATGTTACTAAGACGTTAACCTTATAAATTAGATCGATGCTACATCGCGTTAGAGTGGTCATTGGGTTCAGGGCTCCAGTACCATGTATGCACGTCATGACTGACGAAGGCGAAAGGAGGGCGCTGCACTCGCCTGCGCCCCTTGCCCCGCACTCGCCCGCCCTACGCGACGACACTTTTTCTAAGAAGCCATTCGAAATTCAAATGAACTGAACCGTTTGTGCCAACCGATACATTTTTATAAGCTGCGTCTTTTAAATATGGCAACTATTATATAAAGTCCCTTCAATACCATTTTATATTATTTAAAACGATCAGGTTATTTGTACGTTAGTTGTATAAGAGGCAGAGTAACCTGATATTTATCTGATAAAAAAGCGGTAGAGTCCGTAACAACATCAGGCGCACGAGTGAGTCGACTCGACTCTTGAAAAATACCACAAGCTCACAGAAGACAGGCGTGAAGTAGAGAGTAGTAGTATTTTATGCTTCTGCGTTTCATCTGACGAGTGAGGTGCCAGAGGCCCGATGTCAGACTTCTTCCCCTTCCCATCATTTTCTACAATGGATAGGGTAGAAGGGGAAGAGGATTGGATGGAGGAGGTAATGAATATAAAAGGTAAATATTGTTTTTCCCGTTCAAAGGCAGGCAACGCATCTGCAACTTATTTGCTTGTTGCGGATGCCTATGGGAAGCGGTCATTGTTCACCAGGTGAACAGTTTTTTCCATATTATCCTCTAAAATCTATTATTTCTTCTGGTAACACTAATCACACTAACATCCTCAATGTGTTTGAATCATGCGCAACCACTCCTATTCAGTTTTGTGTCATTCTTTTAGTTCCATATAAATTCCATTCATTCTCATCCTGGTAGAAAATCATCGACGAAATTAATAAGTGCGTATTCATTGTACAAAAAAGCTAATAAACCCAGTGTATATATTAGCAAATGACCACATATACACGCTATAAAAACAAGAAAAATTACCGGAAAAACCGCCAAAGTCTACAAACATCTTAAAGAAAAATACATCGTCGCAAATGTTCAAGGCAACTGAACTAGGCGCGTCATCGTGAAATTCTGCGGTTCAAGGAAGTGAAACGCGTTTGCCAAAAATTATTTCTGTACCTGACCCGTTATCGGTTAGTGGAGTCTGCGCACAGAACACTTCTCTAATACACGGACATTATTACAAATAGAATTCGAAGAAAAACATGTAACGTTAAAAAAACGTCGAGCTGCTAACTGAAAGCTCATGTAGGCACATTGAGATAATTATGTATTAATTTTTTATTCTAATTGAAATATATAAGGATAGTAAATTCCAACCTTTCTACTTATTAAATTTCAAACGGAGTCAAAAATAATAATATTAAAATTGGCTAAACGCATCCAACGACACAAACAGTTTGGTATCCTAACCCCTAGGTCATTGTTGTTTTATTTTAAAAATAAGTGTATAATAATACAAACCTAAGTATAAAATGTACTAAGAAATATATAATTCACAACTTTCTAATAAGATTGGAACTTATAATTTAAATTACCACACTAATATTCTTGATTATTTTTATAGCATATAATGAAGGGACAACGGTCGACTACGAGCAGGGGCCGCCTAATATAAGTGATCACCGACGTCCATGAACATCTGCAAATATCAGAGATTATAGAGGTGCACACAAGACTTTTTGTAGGCCTATTTTTCTAAGTGACCAGAACGTCACGCGAAATATCAATAACCAAGAATACCGAAACTGGCTGAGGCGACCAGGGGAGTGCTCTCGAAGTTTAATGTATGTCTTTTTGGCGTTGAACTGGACAAGATTGGTCAAGATTTTTTTGATTTACATTTAGTTTATAAGCAACAAATATATAATATACGTAACCGTGGCTATAAATATTACCAATATTTACGATAGCTATAATACAAGAATTTGGTAAACAAGTTTAGGGTTACCATTTACTAGTATATAATTATGACTAATGGGGAGCATAAACATAACCGTGGGTTTTCACTGACGTGAAATCGTGTTTCGAAACAAACTTTCTCTTTGAAACAACTGAGATGAGAATACGTTTTATGTGAATGTTTTCGGTAGTGGAAATCCACGGTAAATATATATTACGATATGCTGCAGTTCAATGTAAAACCGTTAAATTTTAGTCTCCCTTTATCTACAGTGGTAGATGTCGTGTTGCACGAATGGACCAGCCCGACCGGAGAAGACAGGCGTGATGTAGAAATTTTCTGCTTTTCGTCTGATAAGTGAAGTGCTGAATGCCTAATTAGAAAAGGACAGGAAAAAGAAAAGCTTTTTCCTGTCCTTTTCTAATAAGGAGATTATAGAAAGGGGAAAATCATGGGATAGGGAAGGGGATGGATATAAAAAGGGAATATACTCCTTCTGTTTATAGTGTTTAGGTAAAAATAAAAACTAATTATCTTGAAAAACTTACATATTGCAGAAACATAAACACTCATCTCCCTTGACATGACACTATACACATCAATGACACAACACACGTAAACCACACGTCTGCACACCAACAACTTATAGATGGATTGGAACTTAAAAAAATAGGAAAAAAATCATGATATTACGTTTTTAAAAATGTCAATAGGACAGGAGTTTCGTTTTTTAAGCAAAGGTCGCATCATTATTCTGCTAATAGTACTAAAATCAATACGCAAATAATGTCAACTGCACCACGATTTATAAGACTATTAGCTCCATCTATGACTTTAAAAATATACTATTTTAATTAAATCTGTAATTTGCAAAAGGATGACATAGGAAGCGGAAAATAATCCCTTATGAAAATCCATTTAGGAGTTTCCACATATTAAAGTCAAAGAAAGTCATGGTAAATAAGACGCGAGGCGAAAACTTCGGGAACATTTTACGAATTTTGGGTGAAGATGTGTGATGGATAGATGGTGTGAGATATGGCATTGTTTTAAGCACCTATAAAGGAGAATCAGAGAAAACTTTAAGTTTTGTTTACATTCGATTTAAAATAACGTATGTTCGAATTACTAAAAACACTCATTAATGTAGGCATTTGATTTATTTAAATTCTTGTTAATACTTATAATGTGCGTTCATTAAATTGACAAACGGAAGAGGAGCGCTTACATTTTATTAACAGTCTTGCCAGGCTTAACAATTAGTGATATTACAACCTTAACCTAGTATAGTTGCAGCTGTTTAATAGTATTTAAGTTTATCTTGTTCAGACAGACTAAACTGTTGAAGACGATGCTTTATATAATATAATAGTGATTAGTGTGTTAAATATGGTCACCCTGGTAGGTACATCCTCGGCGGATCGCCAACCGGCCGTGACCGCGTTGTGAGTCGCCGGCCTGCGACTGCATCGCTTACATAACAGCCCTGCTTAGTCGCTCGTTTATATGTCACTAGTGAACCGCCCCGGCTTCACGCGGGCAGCACTAATCATGTTGATACGATCGCTACCAATCTTACAAATCTCACTTCATACGATAGGCCAATCAGACGATTTCATCGAAATCGGCCCAACCGTTTTGTTTCGCATTTTCCACGCTGGAAATTTTTGTAAGATGATTCCGGGTATAATCATTTCGAACTATAGGTAACAAGCAATTATATTATAATACAAAAAGTAGAAGATATGCCATTAGCGGTGTAAAAGTGAAGACTCGAAAGCATCCCAATTTGGACGCTTTTGGTATAGCTTGCTTCATGTGTTTACTTGTTCGCTTAGTGACAAACACTAGCTGTCCTCTTTTTCTTATTATTTTAATTACGCTGTCCATTTGACATGTGTTTGCTGTCAGTGTGGTTGGAACACTTTTGAACGCTCATTTTATATGTATTAGAATATAATTGGTCATGTGTTAAAAAGTTGTTATTGTCAAAACATTACCATGGCAACCGATATTGCGAATGAAGTTTGTATGGTCTTCGAGAACAGTTTTATTTTGAGGATAAAACACTATGTCATTTACAGTACCCCTGACAATTTGTATGCATAATTTCATAGTTATCGGTTGAGTCATTAAGAAGTAAAAGCGTAAACAAACGAACAAACTCACATTCGCATGTATAATATTAGTTATTTAGGATTGTACTACATCGCATCAGGTGACCAATTATATCACCACGCGAACTATTACGCATTAAAGTTAAATAATGTGTGGTTGTTACGGCAAGGAGGGAAAGTGATAGCACAATACGTGTCAATTTTACAAATTTTGGTACAATTTGCAATGTCAATGGTATTTTTAAAATGTCTAATAAGCAATGATATAAGAATACTATAATAAATAAAGTAGTATAAAATATTAAGGCCAATAAGGGAGACGGGAGCTTTAAGAGGAGACAATGATATAGATAAATAATATAGAAAAGTTTAATCCAGAAGACCAGAGAAAAAGAAAAGAATATAAAAAGAACAAATATACCTATTCTGCAAGACCCAATGTTGACTTGAATTAACCAAAACAATTCTACTAGTCAGATCTTCCGAACAGATTGTTGTCAATCTTATCAAGCAATTATTTAGTATAAGTGCGAGTATACGAGTAATTCAGTTAATGAACGTCTTCAAGAAAAACACATCTTCTTTACATAGTACTATATAAAAGAGTAGTTCCCGCTGTCTGTTCCCATAGATCTTTCAAACTACGGAACGGATTTTAATGCTGTTTTCATCAATAGACAGAGTGATTCAAGCGGAAGGTTAATATGTATAAAACAATTATATCATAGTAGAGAAAAGCACAGAATTTTAAAGTTTATTCGTAAAAAACATATTTTTTTGCGCCTCCATTGTAAACCGTGGCTAAACCTTACGAGATACATCAAAATAATGTATTACGAAATTGTATATTTTAAAAATATCTAGACAAAAATCTGGGATCTCTATCTTGTAAGAAAAGCTCACTATAGCCATTCTAACAGCGAAGAAAATGGTCACGTACAATGCGGTAATGGGAAAACTATTAAGACGGGCACAGCTTTAATTCTTATCAATATAAACATATTTGTTACAATAAGCATTTCATGCACATTGTGATAATGATTCCTTTATACTACATAATTTAAAGGATATTTTAGTAGTTATCGCAAAATAAAAACTAATGCGCGCGAAAATAAATAAGGCGGTACGACGTTTGCCGGGTCAGCTAGTTACATATAAAATAAAACTATAAATTAGGCATGAACTTGATCTCAGTATTTTGTAACCGCCCCATTGTTTTAAGAATAATGTATTTGTTTCTTTTGTTGTATAATGATGTATTAATTCAGTCCTCTTCCCCGATTTTGAGAGGTCAATGTCGTTGACCCCTATTTCAAGGAACTTCTTTATTCCTTCAAGAGATGTTTATTAACTTATCGTTTACATTTACATTATAAAATAACGTAGTGATCGGTATAAAAAAGCTATTTATTCCTCATTTCTCTCTTAATACCTGATTTTAATAACATGGACTTATGGTGCACATAAACATCAAGTTTTTTCCTCTTCATCGGGTAAACAAGTTTTTTTTACAAAGGATTCAAGATGGCAGCCGTGTTTTTGCATTTACATTTATATTTTATGTGCTATTAAGATTGAGAAGCGAAGACACAGTTTATGATAGCATAAACCTTGGGTTGTGATCATTCACAAATATTTATATAAAATTAATAATAGATCATATAGATTAGGTTAGGTTGATGTATCGCTTTATCTATCCATATAATAAAAATGTAACTGATCGCTGTCTGTACATGGAAGATATTTGAGAAACACTATTATTGGAGGCCTTTATAAACGCAATAAAACCCAAAACAATTATTACTAGAATTTTTGTCTGTGCGTTCTAATCTCAGAAACGGCTTCACTAATGTATTGTGGTAAGCTTCACCTAACATTTAGTGTTTGTTTTATCTCGGTTTTTAAATAAAAAGTTTTATCAATTTAAAGAACGATGTCGAACATTTGTTTGATAAAAATGCTATAAAATAGTTATTTAGTTGAATAGGTTGAAACTTTAGTTAACTATATATGATCTTTAAAATGGTGATGATTGAATGTTTATATAAAGTTCAAAACAGGACAGTTTCGGAGATTTTGCAACTTCCAGTGTAATTTGAAGCATCAGCTAGACACGCACGGCGCTCCCTGGTAATGGTGACGCAGTATTTACACGTTTAAACACGATTTTAAAAATAACATATTTATTCTTTTTTAAAATGTTTTGTTAGGTTAAGTTAGTAGCTTATTATTCCCGAGGAGGTTAGCATTAGGCAGGCGGCCGGCGTAAAAATTGTATCCAGAACCTATCACGGTCACAGTTTAAACAATCATATGCGATTGTTGAACTGTGTAACACAAACGCGGGAAAGAACAAGGAGATGATGATGCGGTTAGCGTAGTATTAAGTGGGTAATAATACCATACAATAGTAAAATTGCAGGGCGGGTGAAACCGCGAGGCACTGCTAGTCTATCTGCTAGCTAGTCTATCTAGAAAGATGCGCGGAAAATATGAAATTTAAATAAAACCTAACGACTATTTATTAACTTCAATTTAATAGTAAAAAAAAAAGTATTTTGTTTTTTGAAAATTTTGTCAAAAAACAAACGATTTGTCATGTATTTGTAAAACAATTTCGTTTAAATTAAAATGCACGACGGGCAAAACCGCGGGGCACAGCTAGTAGTTTATATGATAAGGTATCCTGCTACTCTATTTTAATGTGCTATCAATTTTAACATAGGTACTACGCGTTAACTGAGCATCAGGATAGAATAGGATGGGCAAAGGAACTGTACGGAGATATCTGTCTGCTGAAAAATAGATTTCCAATTAAATAAATATTAGTAACGTTGTGACTGTGACGTAACTGTGATTGAAAATCGGGACCTACTAGACTTATATCTGGCACAATGTAACCTGGCTTGAACTCCTGCTCCTGTCTCCCGTGGCCATCATTTCATATTATTTTATATCTCGGTGGCCATGTCATACTATCAATTAGAAGTACAAGGATAACGGCAGAGGACATATATTTGTAGTGATTCACAGGGAAGGCCTACGTCCAGTTGTGGACATCTGTTGGATAAGACGAGACGAGAGAAATTATACTATGGTAAAATAAATGTAATTTTCACTTTTATAACCTTAACATATTGCCATCTATTAGCAATAACAAGAACTACGTGAAACTGATGAATACAGCAAGGCTTGCTGTATTCATTACTACGCAACTCCTACCAATGTCAAATGTATTTATTTAAACGAAAATTTGCATGAAATTTTTAAAATTTGACCCTAAAGTTTGTATTAAATAAAATAATCAAATTTTCTATCTACAGGCACACAAAAAATGTCATAAATACTCTTTGATATATATAATCTACTGAGTATAAATGACCTAAAGGTCTATGTTACCAGGTCATAAAATTAATAAAAAAAGTGATTTTTATTGGACTAAATGGATTCATTTTATTAAATTTTAGAACTTTAAACTAGTTGATCTAATACTTATCACATAATTATTTAAATTTTGTATGTCTTACCTGCATATTTTAAATTATAAACATAGAATAGACCATAAGGTTATAGCTTGGTTATATGGTTATAGCCGCCAACAGCAACAGTGACAACCAACAACATAGTGAATTAATAAATTTAATAAATGAATAATGAAAAGAGGAATTCTCGGGGAAGAGGTCGTGGACGAGGACGGGGTAGAGGCCGCGGTAGAGGTCGCGGTCGAGGAAAAAAAGTAGCGAAAGTTATGTCTTCTGATGAAGAGGAATGCTCTGTGGAAGAAACCACTCAAGATCTTGAAGAAGCTCCACCAGAGGAGTCAAAAGATGATACTGAACCTGCCGAACCTCCAAAATGTAAATAAAAATAGACTAATGTGACCTATTAAGCTCATGACAACTTTAATATGTGACACTAATATTTTATTTTGAGCAAATCTAATAAGCCACACGTTTTTGTTCCAAGAATTTTGCAGCTTTAATCATACTTTACCTAGAAATTTTACCATCATCAAAATTACAAGCATCATCAATGAAACCTATTTTAAACATACAATATGTAGCTATAAATTGACTTTAATTTTACAGTGGAAGTACCCTCGGACATTTCGCAGCTTGAGACACCCGTATTCACAACAATACAGCGAGGGCCTCCTGAGCCTATGCTTCGTTTGGATTGGAGTCACAGAGCTACACTAATTGGAGAAAAAGTTCTTAACCCAATGATTTACTGCTGTGATACTTGCTCAAAACCAATTCTTATCTATGGGAGGATGGTAATTTGATTATATCATATAATATTGAAAGATTTTGTTAATACAGATTGATAGATGCATTAAACTCTGCCTGGAAGTATTTGGGAAATTCCCCTCTATCCTCACCTTGAAAATATGAGGTGTATTAAACTGCAGAGACTTGGACTCTGAAGGTGAGGCTGGCCCATAAGCTAAAATATGGAAAGCGAGCATTGGAAGGAGCTATGCTTGGTGTTCCTCTAAGTAATTGAAAGCAGACCAAAGAAATTCAACAGAGAACTAAAGTAAACAACAAGGTTCTTAAAGTCACTCTGCAGAGGGGCAATGGGCCAATCCACTCTCATCTGTCGAGCAAAAAACTTCAGATGGGGCACATCCCTTGGAATAGAGGCCACACATGGGAATGGGAGTGGGGGATGCCCTGCGTCCAGATGGGCCTTGAGATGATGGTGGGAAGTTGCTGAATGCAGAAAGACGATTGGCAGGATATGGCCTATGTCCAGCAGAGCACTGATACATACTGACGTTGATGTAAATAAATTTGGAAAGTAAAATATTTCTGAAGGCAAATAAGGTTATGCCAATTATGACCAGAGTGTAGTTGGGGCCAGTATTCTCATATGAAACTGACATAACACTCAACTCAGTTCAATGTTGTACAAAAACAGTTAAAATATTATTTAACACATTAACTCCATGCAAAGTGTTTTTAACAATATATGTAGTGCATTTCACAAGATTAAAATAATATCCTATTTTCTAATTTTCAGATTCCATGCAAGCATGTATTTTGTTTATCTTGTGCCAGATCTGACCACACACACTGCCCTCGCTGTAGAGAGAAGGTACAATCACAACACATTGTACATTAATATATGTTTTAAATTATGCAATTAACAATACTTATTTAAGTAATAATGCTTATATTTAATCTTGTAATGGTGTCTGTAACAAAACTAAAGTGTCTGAAGACTGATCTTAAAACTACCTTTGGATATGGATTGCCAATATGCCAAAAAAAGTTTTTAGCATGTCTCTATTTTCTTGGAAGAGATTGCTTGTCTTAGGACTATGTTTAATACTGTTGTGATGTACAATGAAGTATAAATAAATAGATAAAAATGTTATAGTTTTTGACAACTTATTGCAGGTACTGCGTGTGGAACAGACTGGTTTAGGGACAGTGTTCATGTGCACACATTCCGGAACAAGATACGGGAATACTGGTTGCAGGAGGACCTACTTGTCACAGGTCATTAAAATTAATAATTAAACATAAATGGATGTTGATCATTGTAATAGCTTTATAAAAGTTAACTTACTGACATACTAAAGAAGGGCAATATAAGGAGTACGCGTAACCGACGAGCAAGTATGCGTAGATTTATGGATGTAGAAGAAGCGAGAGAGGTGTGCCAGGATCACGGCAAATCGAAATTCATAATCTCTGCCTATCCCTCTGGCTTACGAGCATGAGCGCATATTTATTTTAATGTTGACTTACAGTAACCGATACACTTCTCCGTTGTTTATCTGTTGCGGGATCTACCACTGTTAAAATTTCTTTCTGCTCTTTTTTTGGACCACCAATGTTTATTATATGCACTTAAATTTCTAAAATTATTAGATCTTACTCGAACATATTTAACTTAACTCAGATTTCTGTTTACCCGTAGTCCTTGGTGAAAACTACATACAAAAATAACAATTGAATTTCAGAGGGACCTGCAAGCTCATATAAACCATCGGCATGTGTCTTCTGGCACTGGAGAGATCAAAGCTGAACCAGAGCCAGCTGCAACCGCTGTGCCCATTGTTAAACCTATGACTGTAAGAATTATTATTAGTATTTATTTATTGTTAGCCTTTAATTCAAACAACAATTGCAGTATAAATAGAATAAATGTTTATTACTTTTGACTATGTTAAAATGTCATTTCACAATTGTGTTATTTTTCATGTTGCCATGTAAGCATTCCAGTGACTATGAATATTTAAACCTGAATAGTATTAAAGATAGTCTTGTGTAATACATTTACTGTCAGATTCATCACAAGTGAGGTTCTGAAATGGACCAATATCCAATAGTTTGCATTCACCTATCAGCTGCCGCCATCTGCCGGTGACCCGCGATCTCACACGCTGGCGCACGCCGCGCACGCGCAACACGCGCCGCACCCGGCACACCCCACGCACCCCGCCGGCGAACGCCGGCCCGCCAGGACTAACCTCATCACCGTGCCCATACAGGACCAGACAGAGCAACACAACTACTACAACTATTATCAGGTGAATAGAAAAGATTTTATTACTATACCTTGTGTCATAAAAAATTGTTTTTCTAAATTATTTCCTCTTAGTAAGTTTATGTGCTTTAACTTATCCATATTACTGCAAGATCTCAAGATACTGTGACGTCATTCTACATAGATGTGACCAAAAAGAATCATTATAAATAAGAGTGTACTTTCATTTGTCTAACATTTGTATTTGCAGCCGCCGCAGCCGGTGGGTGGCGCACTGCCGTCCGCCACGGTGACTTCGGTGCAGGTGCTGCCGCACAGCATGAGCGTTCCTCCGCCTTACTACGTGCCGCCCTATTCTGGCCCGCCAGCCACATATGTACCCCCAGGTATGTCTCGACTTCACATGGTTAGCACTAACTATGTTGATAGCAAGATTTATTAACTTGAATTCAAGATCTCAATAAAATATTCGTTATTACTCCAAACAGGTGGTAGCATGACCCCAAACGTGGCGGGTGTTTCTCCCCTACCTCCTAATGTTGGCATCGGCAATGTGGGCAATGTAGGCCCAGTGTCGGGCGAGGCGCGGTGGCCCGACGGCTACCAACCGCCCACAGTGTCCGTGCAGCCCTGGCCCCAGCCACAGCACCACTACTACCGGTAGCACGGCTACTTCTGGACTGACCAGTAGCCCAACTAATTACTAGCCCAGCTCTGGACTAACTGCTAGCCCACATGGAAGGACAATTTGCTCTAGGCTGCTTTTGCTGTGTAAAATGTAATATGATAAACTAATCTTAAATGATATACATTTACATTTCATTACGTCTTCTACATTTAATATTGCAAGAGAAAATGATTTAACGAAGAATTGAGTGGTTAAGTTAATAGAGACACGCTAGGAATGCTTCCTGTACTATACTGACCTTGTTATGTTAGTTTAGTCTTAATAAAATGAAAGTATTAAGATGTCAATGATATGTGAGAAGTGCCAGGATCATGAATTATAGAAATTCATAAGCCTTGTCTGGATTACTAGAGTTGTCTTATTTATATGAGTTCTGTTTGTCGATTCTTTATATTTGTGCCTTGACTCGCACATGGATAGGTAATATTTGTGCAGACGCGTCTATTGATATATTTATGAATGACTTCCCATATGAACTTCCATTTCTAGAATACCTAAAAGGTAATGAAATTATATTTTAAGTAAAATACATCATGGCATAAATTAAATCTATCTTGGGTATTAAGTTAAATAAAAAATAATGTTTGTATGTTGTCAGTTATATTATAAAATTGTAATGTCTCTACATTACAATTTTCATGATACCTTAGGTTGTCTCTGGATCCCTCGTAACAAAATGAACCTATCCCAGGCTCAATCTATTGTTCTATTGAATACTAATTTTAAAAAGCCAAACAGTCGGGGTATAACCCCCGCAAATAGCTAATATGCCTAAGCGCCGTGTCGGTGACGTAATTTCGTGACATTGACGTCACGTGGATGTAAGTTTGACAAGGTCCCAGCCCATTATCAACCCGCGGGGTTATAGAGGTTCGTCGCCTTAAAGTCGACATTTGCTTGCACCAGGGTCACTGACACACGCTGGTAATTAATTTAACGTATTGATTCAAACAACTTAATCACTTTGCCATTAAAAAGGTGTTTAATATTTTAACTATAATGTTAAGTGTATATTGTCTACGACTAGATAAAACAATTTATGAAGGTTTTCGTACCCCGACTGTACCTGCATACTAATCTTTTTTTTAAAACTATAGTTATCACTATAGTTTAAAAAAAAAAGAGATTGAGACCAAATCAACTACAGTTTGTTACTCACACTGATTTTTGTAAACAAACAAACGTCACTTACCATACACGGCAGTGCGGCCATTATACTTCTATACATACTTCATACTACATCAGGAATGTTGTAAGTTTCTGAAAATCGTTAGTAGTGAAGTTAAATCGTATAATATATAGCAAATATTAATTTTAATATAAAAGGTAAGGTGTAACCTTTGTTTACAAAAATTCCAACTTGATGTGGAACAAATTTTATGTAATTCAATCTCTTATCAAATTGTGAAATATTTGTAAATTATACGTCATAGCAATATGCTTCATATTTTATAACATTTTAAGAAATAAAAGTCGACGTAAATATTTGGGAATTATTTATTTTAACACTAAACAATATTATTTATATTTACAACATCACAACTCCATACACACACGCGCCAAAATTTGGCTACACATTTAACAAAATGCATATAATTAATTCAAACCATGTAAATAATCTAAAGGACTTTAATTATTAAAAAAAAAAACAAATACTACTGTATTAAATTCACAGTGCCACTGCGGAAACATCAATAAATTCGTCATAAATGCAAATATTGTTAAGTGTTCCACATTTTCATTATTAAAGCGTTTTTATACTACATAAAGCTATCTAGATCAGTAAAATTAATATAGCCAGTTTATACAAACTCTTCACATGTAATTTTTTTTATTTTTCCATATATTTTGCAAAAATATCCCACATTCTACTAATATAAAGAAAACCAATCGCTATTCTACCATAACCTCGAATTATCTAACTACAGTCAAAACTTAAAATAATTCAACTAAATCACAAGTTCATTGGAAATAAATATACTAATCATACCCTTGTTATAACTTTTAAAACAAGCTTATTAAGTAGCTAATTTAAGCATTTTTGGAGTAATTTGTTTTTCAAGATGACTAAGCAATAACACTTTTGTATTTCATCCGGCTTGAAGGACCAGATATCGGATCATTCTATATGTAAATGTATGAAATAAGTAAAAATGCTTCAATAATGAAAATGTGCCACTTGCATCAAAATTTATGGACTAAACATTTATCGCCTCATCCAATTGTTCCTTGATAATGTTCTAATAATTACAATTTTAAATGATCAGTCCAACGCGTATCCGCATATATCATTTTATTTTATTTAAAACTCATTCAGTTAACTTACTCCCTGATTGTTGACTAAAACGCGACCATAAAATATTTTTAACCGTTAGGGTTAAATCGCTCAGAGCTACCGGCTCCCGACCCGCACCGCTTCGTTGAGAAGTCCAGCGTTTAGTTGACGTAGTAAGCGCAAGACCATACAAATCAATATAAAGAATACTAACCGCACGAAGCGTGGCGGGACGGGTCGAGTGCCGAGTGGCTCTAATGAGAGACCCTTTGCTTCGCTTTGGACATCGAAGGAAGAATTAGATAGAAATTGACTTAGGGACACCTAAACTAAGCCACGAGCTTAGGATGACTGACTTTAATTTTGTTATAGGATATTTATCACTTCTGATACTGACGAAAATATTGGAATCATAAGAATTAATACTTACCGAAAACTGTATTGAATGTACATAAGTTGGTGCTTTTTTTCAAGTAACTTAAATTGCCAAAGCCGGTTCTTCGTGACTTTCATGTACTGTATGTAAAAAAACTTTGACGTAATAATCATCTATACCTTGTTTCATAGCAAGATATGATTGTTGTAAACAAACGTCTTTTACCATAGATGGTCATTATACTTTCATCGGAATCGTTGTAATTTTGTGGAAATCGTGTGATAAAGTTTAATTGTGTAAAATGGACAGCTAAAGTTATAAGGTATTAAAAGAATTTACCAATTTTAACCTTTGTTTACAAAAAGTCCCATCTTTCTTTGAAACAAGGTATAGATTACTGTTTGATGAAAATTTGTTTTTTTTACTGTAATATTATAATTTCAATGTTAATACTTTTTAAATTGAAGGCTTTTTAAATGTTAAAGCTGCAACATTTCGATAGAAAAAAAAACAGATTTTGTATTGGATATTGTAAAATGTAACTTAGTTGTATGGACATAATTATTTAAAAAATATGGAAATGTTAACGTATTTTATGTATATGAATTTTTAACATGAACAATAATTGTAGTTGTTAACATTAGTAAATAAATGCTTCAAATAATATTGAACAAAAATAAAATATAATTGCCATAAATATTATTAAAAAAGTTAATTGATTCATGTTAATTTATCCACATTACATTGCTCTTTTCTTCTCGTTATCCAGGCACCAATGAACAATATCGTTTTTTAAATCAACTGTTATCTGACAAGGTAAGTTGATTTTAATAAATAGGTATTTTTAAGCCTATGCTTACCTAGGTTTATTTAAAATATGATCTTACCGCTGCATCGTGAAACACGATTTGTATCTAATTACCGACTACAATAATAAATATTTTCAGACAAAATAGACCAATTAGGTGGTGTTGCCAGATTACAGTCGGCAATTTAATTTCTAACATAAATTTATTAAGATATCTTGACAAATATATAATTTTATCGACTTACAATTGATTTCCACACTGGTTCTGTGAATAACTTAAGATTAGACATGTCACGAAGATCATGAGGTCTTTGTCGTTGGTGTCGATGGTTCTGTATTGATGTCGACGAGAGTTGTCTCTGGCACGGACGGTGGCTTCTGCTCTATGGTTTCCGCCGGGAACTGTGGTATGACGTGTGACGCTTGCATCTTCCTCACCGAGTCCATGTTCACTTTGGTCGATAAATTTTTCTGGCGGGTTTGTTCTGACGTCTTCGACAATCTCTCGCTCAGTGCTTTGAGTGCGATTTGTCTGTTACAATAAAATTTATACAATTTTTATATACCAGTTTGTCTCCAACCTTAACGGGAGAATTTTCAACCTACAGACCTGTAAAAATTGCCTGAATGTAGCCTGAAATCTATATTACATTTATAATGTCCGACCCAAAATACAGTTCACCTGTTGTTAAACAATCATCGTCATTTAACATTCGATCAGGCGACCTTGATTAATCAATTAATTAATTATCCTTATTCACAAGACGAAACGCAAAAGAATAAATTATTTAAAGGTAATTTGTGTTTGGTATTGCTTTGACTCTAGCTTTAGGTTTACCTTTAACTAGCAGGGACAATAGTTTCAGTTAGACAAACATTCTTGATGTTGAAAAGTGATTGGTGTTACCTCCGTCTCTCCATATCGTGGGGCTCGACGCCGGGCATGGAGATGGTGACACCGCGCGGGCTGAGCGCGAGCGTAACTCGGCGCGGCGGTGAGGGGCACAGGCCTAGCCGCGCCAGGCAGCGCCCCGGCGGGCCCAGCACGGCCCGCACCACAGGCTGCACCACTGTCGGGAAGAAACTGCACAAACGAATAACAAAAAAATATTTACCTAAAAAAATTACGAATGAAGAAAAATAGAGCAAATGAGAGAGGCTCAGTCGACATAAACTATTTAGTGTAAGTTATTATCAATTTATACATTAAATAGCACTTGCCCAAGGCTTCGTACACATTCGTTTCTTTTTTCTGTGGTGGATTGGTTTTGCGTATAACATGAAAAGTTTTTATCAGTCGCCATGATAATGTATGGCATGACCATAACAAAATGTCAAGAAGATATTGTCATGTGTACAAAATTTGAGAATCAATTGAGTAGTTTATGCGTGAACACGTAACAAAACAAATTCACATTTGCATGTATAATAATTGTATATGTAAAGCAAAATATAACTCGGGCTCCAGTCCTACAACCCTAACCAGATCATTGTTACATTTTTAGTGACCTACCGAAGCTGTGTCGATCGCGAACCAACCGTTTACGAACCCACCTCCTTGCTCATTTTAGGGATTAGAAGCATTATGGTTATACCATACACAAACATAATACAAAAAAACTATATTAACTCACTTATCAAAGCTAAAGTTATCGGCCATATCCCCTCTTGTGCCACTGCTGTGTCGCTGCCAAAACCTCAAGTAAATCCATGAGAGAATAGTGCCACTACCCCACATACATGGATATGTGCCTTCCAATGCTCCAACGGCCCAAAGAATTATAGCAGCAATGAGTATTAGTAGTGGCAAAGAACGATTTGTCAACTTTCCTGAAAAACAAGAAGTATTTTTATTAGCTTGGAAAATATACCAGCAGAAAATCATTTAAAAATTTAAAGTACTGAATAAGAATCTTCTGTATATAGCTTTTTTTGAGATAAAGAGAAATTAGTTGGAGTTATTTTTAATGGCAAGGGTTTGACACAAGCAATAGTTTAATAAGATTTATAATATGTTTCTTGTTTGTCCATTGAATTCAACCTTTAAATCTATCTAGGTCTAATTTCATTATACAGAGGTATACATTTGCTTTCAGTAACCATATACTCACATAATTTGGACACAAATTTTATGTGATGTGTTTTTATTAATATAAAAATAAAACTGTTATTGTACTCATATGTTTTAAATCAAGACCAACCCCAAATTGTATGATAGATATTTAGCGACATAGCCAAGGTCTTTTTAGCAAAGATTATATAATATATATGAAGGAGATCATATTTCACACCGTCTATGCATAAATATTATGTTATACATAGCCACCGTGTGTACATGTTCTAAGATACAAATCATAACAAAAGTGCACATAACCTTTTGACATTGAGCTTAAGAACTAATGTAAACTTTAATTGTTTTATTCATATTTTATAATTACTATGCACAATGTGTTCTGAGATGTTTGTACCTATTTTGTAACCTGTTTATTCAATTACTGATTACATTGAAAATATACATCACATTAAGATAAAACATATTTTTTTTTTATACAACATATATTCATGTATATATATATTATGACTGAACAGACTTATTGGTGCCCATGTTCTTTCCATACAACTTGTAACTCACTACTTTGACTTGAGGCTTAAGCCCCTCCACCATCAAAATTCTTCCATGATTTTTTAAAATTAAACTTGATTAGTGATTATTCTTATTAAATTTTAAGCTACCTTGTTCTGTTTTAAGCTATTTGAAATACAGTGTGCTTCGAGCACCCCCAAAAGTGGTTGGTCAAACCCCTAAACGCAATCCCGAATCAACCACTGCAGACCTCTCATGCTGCATCTTCGAGTGTTTTGCTGTCATTCCAAAACATTTGATCCCTGCTACATTCTTCAATGTCAAGTATGATATTGATATTGAGACAACTAATATAATAAGCATAACTGTCCTTATTCATCATTTTTATCTAAAGTGTTATAGTTAAAAAAGATGTTATAACATACTTTAATATTTAATTTAACAAGTAATTTTTAAGCAGTAAACATTATCTCAACAATTAAAAGTACTTTTATTGACATGCAAAAGCAATTTATTTTTATCTGTATGTGGATATAGATAAGCATGTTAGATTATTAAAACCTTCACACAAATATAAATCAAAAAATATTATTTTATAAAATTATTATTCTATCAAAATAATGATAATTAAGGTATGAATTAAAATTCACAAAACAAATTAACTAAGTTCACTTGAATGCTTCTTGCATTACAGTATGTGTGGCCAATTGTAAGATATAGTATATATTTATAACTCCATTTATACAGATTTTAGCCAACATTAAATCACTTCATTTTAATATGATTAAAATGTTAACTAATCAATCTAAATTTGTATCTTCATATATTAATCAGAATGTAAGCCTTTACAAAGTTATTTTATTTACCAAGGATAAAGTATACTCTTCTTACTTGATATTTAAAAAAAAATTCCACATTAAATCAAGACTATGATATGATAGAAATACTTTTCATAGATATTCCTGTCAATGCACATCATTGTAATTCTTAAAAAACATAAACTAAGTTTTACTTTAAGCTAAATAAATAAAAGCATAACTGAGTTAGCCGAATAAATTGTATAAATGTACAACATACCCAAAGGTGTCTTTATCAACAAGTGATCAGGCATAATCTGCTTCACAGCCACACTTACAGCCGCGAGGTATCCTGCAAGCCCGTGTACGTGGATATCGAATAACAAAGATGTGTCTTGAGTCCATGCATATATCACTAAGTAGTAAAATGTTGTCAAAAATGCAACACCAACATTTGTTAGGAAAAAGAATTTCATCATTTCCATTTGGCCCCATAATGGTTCGATTAGTTTTCCGCACAAACCAACCGTTACAATATCGATTATCACTTCCCACAAATGTATCTCCAGAAACCAGAACGTGAAAGTAGACCACAATTGAAAAGAAGGTGGCAACAAAAACCCTGGTGTAACACTAAGAACATTAACAACAGACTCTGAATACGATAACACATATCCTATAATTACAACTACACAAATAAATTTAACTGACGGGGATGTGTTTCCTAATAATGCCGAGAATTGTTGTCGTAAATACGGTATATTACGGCTAAACACCCTGAGCGCAGCCATTTTTGTGACGGATGAGCAATATTGTCAAATGTCAATGTCAGTGTTTATCAAAATATAACGTTCCAAATTAGACTACAATTATTTTTACAAAACTAACTCAAATTCAATCATTAGATTTGTTTTTGATTTTGTTATTTATTTGGATGGTATAGTATTAGTTAGTAGACTTTAATAATTATAATGAACACTTTAATAACCAACCGCTTTCAACATAGGCCAAAATAAGATGATGATTGTTGATTACACGATTTAGTCGATTTTTATTACCATACAAAACAAATTCTACTCATGGGATAGGTATTTTTTCTGAACCCAGAAATTGAGATTGACAATTTGACAAAATTACAAAAAAATATAATTGGTTGAAACCTCGAAAGAAGAACCCTTTAGGGTATATGTGTTCTGTGGAAAGAATTAATCACAACACTTTATAAACTATTTAATTCTGTATGTGTTTGTTATCATTGTTATCTCTGACTAGTATAGTAGATATCTGTGTTTGTTATCTAGATTCTTAAGCAAAGGTTAATAAAATAAACTTTTTTCCCTTACTAATGTAAGACTTAAGACAATCTCTACAAATTAAGTAATTCGTGGAATAGAGAACCGGTCAAGTGTAAATGTTGTTCAATAAAGTAATAAGAAGTGTATTATTGGTATGTAGATTACTCAATCTGATCTTAAATTCGATTTTATGATAAATATATATCACAATATATTGTTTACCTACCCCTCTGGGTTACGGGCGTGAGCGCATATTTATTTATTTAATATATTGTTTACCTTGCAGCTGCCTTTAGTCAACATTTGTAGAAGTACTGCGCCTAGTACTAAACTGATAAACATTTGCAATATGCATTACTTATCTCAAAAGGACGCAGCAGCTCTGGATCAGGATCTCTTTAATGAGTATAAGTTTAGTGTGGACCAGCTAATGGAATTGGCTGGTTTAAGTGTAGCTGCTGCAGTTGCTAAAACATTTCCACCATCCACGTAATTACATTTCCGTTATTCTGCTATTCTAGAAAGTAATATTTCAACAAATTAATCTATTCTCTTAGTTATAAATAGAAATTACACGTAACATGAATCACTATGGATATTTATTTACTGTTTCTTATTGTGGACCAACTCGAGGGAAGCATGAATGAGATGGATTTATTTTGAAAGTATGTGCATCTGTTGAAGAAGTATTTGTACTTCTGCTTTTCAACTGTTGCATGTGGTGTCTGGACACACTGAAATCACTGCCCTTCTTTGTTTTCGTAACCTTAATCCTCTTTTCTATATAAAAGCCAACTACATCCCTAAAAGTCTAATTTATCAATTAATGAACCATTTGCTCATTTGTTGCCTATTTTCATAAAAAAGATAGATACCATCTAAGTATAATTATTAGCTTCCCTACAAATTAAATACCTACACTATTGTTCTTCAATCTCTTCACAGGCATTATTCAGCCTTAATTATCTGTGGACCTGGAAACAATGGTGGTGATGGCCTAGTTGCTGCTCGACACATGACATTATTTGGCTACAATGTTTCTGTTCATTATCCAAAAAGAACACCAAAGCCATTATATGAAAATCTTCTTCACCAATGTGAACAATTTGGTGTACACATAGTGGAAAAGTTACCACTACCTAATGATTTACAAAAAGATTACAAAGTCCTAGTGGATGCTCTCTTTGGCTTTAGTTTTAAACCACCTGTAAGGGAAGAGTTGAAGCCTGCTCTAGATGCTTTAATTGAAGGAGGGTTACCAGTCTGCAGGTTGGCAACTTTTTAATAATGTAATGTTTGTCGCTATTTTATTTACAATAGCAAATTGTATTTGGATAAATAAATAAATCATATGCTATGTCGAAATGTTCAAAGTTCATTGGCCATTATGTAAATCCATATTGATATGATAATGCTTAATCCTTAAAATTAAAACCCAGGTTAATTTTTCCCATATGTTATGAGCTATGAAATATTTTTGTCTTGAACACTTAAGATCAGGATTTGTTGTCTATTAGTTCTATTTTCCCATAACATATTGCTGATCTTTAGACACTGTTTAAAACATTTAATGGGACACTGTTTTAAACAGTGTCCCATTAGAACAATATTGTTATGAGATATTGTGTTTAAAACAATAAAATTGCTTTTACAGTATAAAAAATGTGAGCTTTGGGATGTTAACTTACTTCTATTTAATATACTCGTTATTATTTTTTCAGTGTTGATATTCCAAGTGGCTGGGATGTAGAGAAGGGCCCAATTGCTGAAAAAGCCTTAAAGCCTGCGCTATTGATATCATTGTCAGCTCCAAAACAGTGTGCAAAGCGTGAGTTCATTAATACAGCCAAGCATTTCTTAGGTGGCCGTTTCCTGCCGCCAGGAATTATTGCTAAATATAATTTAAGACTACCCGCATATCCGGACCAAGATCAAATTGTAGAAATATGTTAAAATTGTAATAAATATAGTGTATAGATTTTATTCATAAAGTTTGTTAATACATTGAATTATTGTAAATATTAAAAAACGTGTAATTTAATTAATTCATTATTCTGGAAGTTAACCTGTATCCTGTTCCTAATATACACAAAGTTTGTCCATGTTGAAATATATTGACTGTTGCGGGGATGGGTAATGGAGGTCACTAAACGATAAGTAAGCAGCATGCTAAGCATGCCTTCAAAACAAACAAAACTTCTATTAAAGTACCATCTTATAAACTAAATTACGTGTATCAATAAAGACCAGATAGCACAACGCTTAAGGCGTGTTCAAACCAAACTATGTCAGTCGCCAACTGTGAGCGATCATTTTGCAGATTACAGGTACAGTTTTTCAATAAAAATTTAGCATTTGTTCACACCGACCCGATGATATGCGGTTCCGACCAGTTTCGGCCGAATTATTTATGTTGCTCTACTACCTACTACGCACCGCGGACACTGTTTAGCTTCGAATCTGATCTAATACCCTATGATCCTCATGATATGGTCCTCACTACCGTCCGACCTATTTACTCCAAATTGATTCGTTATCAAATCATGCATCGGTCAGGTACGCACAGAACGAACCATATGAATTTATTATAGATAAATTCCGAAACTAAATTCTCGACAAACCACATCATTTAACTTGTCTTGGATGAAAGGTCTCGTTACCCCGCCATAAAATATTCTTTAAAAAATCTTTATTTGTCTGTGTGGATTTTGACATTGTCATGACATGTTTGTGACATACAAAAATTTTCGCGCCGTTTTAGTTTTACCGCGGTCTGTTGTCATTTTGCTCCGTTAATTAAAGTTGGCGTCTTGAGACTTGAGGGCATAAACCTTTTGTGATTCATTTATTAGAATTAACATTTATCTGCGATCGATACATTTAGTATTTCACGTTTATTGTATAACAGTAAGTAGCTTTTGACGTTTTAATATATTTTTATTAACTTTGATATAGTTAAACCGTTGAGAAACTCTTTTTGATTCTTTATAATGATGCGTCCAAAATTTCTGTAAAATGTAAAATTAAAATGAGATAATATAAATTGATTGTAGGTTAATATGTTCGAGGCAAGATTACTTCGCAGCTCCATCTTGAAGAAGGTTCTGGAGGCAATAAAGGATCTCTTAACACAAGCCACGTTTGATTGCGATGATAATGGAATACAATTACAGGTATTCTTCTTAGATTCCTATTAGCTATACATTTATTGTGATTTTTATGTGAAGTGTCAATATTCAATCCCATCCATGCTTCCATCGACTTTTTAAAATTCAATTATTGATAATAGGTATATCCTAAAAGTATAGCCTATTCTTACACTTGACCTACTGTAGTTATGTTATGTACAGTCACAGATGATAAGTGCAGTATTTTTGTATGAGAAAAGATAGATTATGAGCAAACAATTCACTTGATGGTATGCATCTTTAACACCTATAGTAAACGGTAGACTTGTAGATGTTCTTAGCCTAAATGTATAAACAAGGAGGGGTAAAGACAAGGACAACGTGGTTAATAGAAAACAAAATAAAACTTTCATTGACATTGGTTCTCTATAACAACATTGTGAAGTATCATTGGTGTCATTTAATAGCTCCAAATTGATGATGTGATTCTACTCTAGTAGCCTCTAGTACCCTTATCTGTCAGGGTTACAAATGACATCTTTTAGGTGATTAATGGGACAGGCCTACATCTAGCAGCTGGATGTCCTGTGGCTTATGATTAAGTATCTGCTCTGATCAGCTCATCTGCTTAAAATAGTAAAGACAGTATAGTTTCAGTTCAATATAGTTATAAAAGTGTATTTGACAAATTCGGAAGGCAATGCTCCTGAACTTCAATCAGATTAACTGGCAATCACATATTAAATAAACTAAATTTTTGTTTTTATTATTAAAATTCATAGATATTTAGTTTGACCTATATAAAAGTCTGATATGACAACTTGAGTGCATTAGTGGGTATACTTAATTTTATTATAAATTACAATCTGCTTTCTTTTAGATTTTACCCACATTATATATTTTCTTCAATTTCTACTCTTATCTGATAATGCACATTATTAACTAGAAAAAGTCTTCATTTTTCTATACTAATATTATAAATGAAAAAGATTTATCTGTTTGTTCCCCATTAACTTATAAACTGTTGAACCATGTTTAAAAATTCTTTCACCAATAGAAAGTTCTGCTATCGGCATGTAATCTTGGATATATTTTTTTATCATTTTATTTAACATATTTTGTTTTTTTGAGGTGCATAGTACAAATTTTCTACTCAAATGTGATAAGTTAGTTCCATTCCATATGTTCCCTAAATTGCCTGTTAAACTAGTGTCATTAATTGCCAGGATTGTCAGGAGTGTAATGTTTTTTGCAGTTATGTACGTATGTCCATTTCCTTGTAGCCTCCTGTAGCCTAAAAGGGTTGAACCATTTTGAAGAGTGCAATGTTTTTAAGTTCTTCCCCTAAGTGTCATAGGAGTACACTAAATGGGATTTATTTGTTGTTTAAGTTACTCTTGCTTGTTTTTAACATAAAGATAAATGGAACTCATTTTATGTGCTTATTTCTATTAATCAATGTTTGTATAATCTTTCAGGCTATGGACAATTCACATGTGTCTCTGGTTTCACTTACTTTACGTGCAGATGGTTTTGATAAATACAGATGCGATAGAAATATATCTCTTGGTATGAATTTGAGTAGGTATGTGAATGTTTACTTTTCCTATTTTTTATAAAATTAGATACATAAGTATAAGTGTTAATACTACTTGGCATTATATTATTGCGAGAGAAGTGCTAATAGTATACCTGTAGATAGCGTAATGGTTAAGGGTAAAGACTACAAAAAATGCACAACATAGTTGTGGTTTTAATCTACCCTCCATTCTGGATAATTAGTATTTCCTAGCTCAAATCTAAGCTTGGTTTGCAATAGTTAAAATAAATATTAGTAAACAATTTCAACAATACTAATATTTCATATAGTGTTTGTCCAAGGAGAGTTGGCATCAAGCAGGCAGCTGGCCATAAATAACTGTAGCAAAAACATATACAGTTTTGACAATGGTTGTACTGTGCTGATAAGTGGGAAAAACCTTGTAATATAGAGAGCCATGCCCGCTATTTCTAGCAGGAATATAACCTGCAATAAAGATTACAAGTAGACAGCAAAACTCTTTGCTTGGGGAAGGAGATATTCAAACATATTTTTAGTTTTCTGCTCAAAATTAGAAAGAGTTCATATTTTCTTGCCTTTACTATAAAAATAATAAAATATTTCAGTATGTCAAAGATCCTCAAGTGCGCAGGCGACAAGGACACAGTGACGATGAAGGCGCAGGACAACGCTGACACCGTCACCTTCGTGTTTGAGAGCCCCAACCAAGAGAAAGTGTCCGACTATGAAATGAAACTCATGAATTTGGATCTTGAACATTTAGGTAAGTTCTCAAAATCTTATTCCAGCATGTCGTTAAACTGTTATTAGAAAAGAAACAAACTGTTAAACAAAATCAATTTGTCTCAAACTAATATACCCTTACGATTTCATACTACCATCCTTCATAATCAGGATCT
>JWHW01048694.1:6984-26112 GCA_000931545.1 Papilio glaucus | reverse complement strand
ACAGATATCCCTGCACCTTCCTTAACATGCCTTTTTAATAAATGTATATTTTCCATTTCAGACTGATGTGGTAGATAATGCCTACGCTGTGGAATGGATGCGTGACTTCGAGTCGTTCCAAGATGCGTTAGACGCTGGCGTAGACGGTGAGGGCGGTTCTTACGCTGGTAACCTCACGCGCTCTATGGCACTTGCACTCGACAACTTCTACTCAGATCTAAAGTGCTGCGGAGTTAGTGCTCATACTGGAGATGTGAGTGTGAAACTTTAGTTGCATGAGATTTGGAAATGCTAAGATTTTTTACAATTTTAATTCTCACTTGTGTTGTTTTCTATGTTGAAAGTTAAAGAAAATAAGATTACAAAGTTTATACATATATTAAGTATTAAAATAAGGCAGTAGTTAAAGAAAAGCAGTTTAATTTTTGATGAAAACGATATAAATTTTGCCATAATATATTTAACCGTCTAGCATGTTTGCATAGATGTATGAATGTAGAAGAAACGAAAGAGGTGTGCCTCAATTGCACCAAATGGAAATCCAAGATCTCTGCGTACCCCTCTGGGTTACGGGTGTGAGCGCATATTTTTTTATATAATATACTTAACGTAATTTTTCTTTTGTTTGGCAGGGATTGGATGAATTTTTCAAATTAGTGGATCAAGCTGCTGAAGAATATGAGAAGTAAGTTTAAGCTCTTGTTTTATACACACTTATGTAGGTATGAAGTGATGATTACGTTACTTCCATCCCTGTGGTTGTGTGTTGTGTTAAACCTGATAAGTTGCAATTATTTTATATACCTTCAAGTTGTTATAGCATAGCTCTAACTATACTTTGCTTCATAGCAAGATATGATTATTGTAAACGAACAAACCAAATTTACTATACATGGCGCCCATTACACTTCTTATACATTCTGATAAATACTGTAATTTTGTGGAAATCGTGAGATAAAGTGAAATTGTGTTACATGTAAAGCTTATGTTATAAGGTAATGTGAGAAAAAGTTTGGTTTCTCTAAAATATATTGCTATTTAAGGATTTTAACGTAAAAATCTTAGTTTCCAAAAATTACATCTTGTTGTGCTAGTTTTTTCTTCTTTTAAGTTAGTTATACAGTTTTTGTTTTTATACTATATTTTCTTTTATACGTTATTATCTCATAAGGATCAACTTCATGTTTCGTTTCAACTAAATAAATAATAGCTATATTAGATGTCCACTGTCTGCTTTTGCCCAAAAGTAATTGTACTTTATATGGTGGCCTAAAAATTATCTTTTACAGAGAATATAAAGCAGATTGGCTCAAAATGAAAGAAGAGAAAATGGAAGAACGAAGGCGGAAAGAAGAGGAGTTGAAAAAAGGCACTGAAGGTAAAATTTAAAAAATATTGATGATGATTTGATGGCATTAGTATCTTTGACAACTAGTACGAGGTTTAAAGTCCGATGTTCCAATAATTAAACTGTCGTGATTTTTATAACATTGTAACTTAAAAAATTTAAATACTTGATATTGTAGATAGTTCCGACACAGTGATTGACAAGAAGAACCTTATAGAGGAGACAGTGGTTGGGCGGGAGTTAGCAGACATGTACCTCAAGCACCCCGCCAATGAGAGCTCCAGCGACGACGAGGGGACCGAGACTGGAGCCGCCGAGGGTAAGTACAAGACATTATATTTATTAATTACTAGAAAAACGCCCTGGCTTCGCCCGGGAATCCAGTCAAATACACAAAAACGTCGTTACGGAGGAATTCAGTCACATACATGCACACAGATAAGCTTAAAATTTGGTAAACTTTGGTAAATTACGTAGATACGTATCCATACGGTCGTGGCGGCGCTCACAAGCCATGGCGTTTTCAATTCAGTCCATTGTGTAGAGCGTGCATGGAGGATGTAGAGTCGGTGACTCACGTCTTACTACACTGTCCTGCGGTGTCTGATTACAGGGTTATTCTCAGCTCGCCGAGATCGCCAGCAACATTAAGGGTTGCTGGGGTTCTTCGGGGAGCTGGGCTGGCTGGAGTGATTCAACCAAAACCCTACACCCAAAATACGCGCTAGTCGTGGAGTTGTCGAAAAGTAGCCCCCCAACTACTAACTTAGATAAGAAATATAGACTAACTGTTTCTGAAAATTGCTACTAACCCTGCCTAATTGACATTCCAATCACTACCATCTGGTAACGTTTTTCGCGGATATGTATGTATGTATGCTCTATTGTGACCTCCTGTAGCCAAAGCCTGACTGATTAAGACAATAATGGTGTCATTAGATTCTTATTCTTCCTAGGACATATGACTTCAGAATAAAATCCATATAGTGGATAAATAATTAAATGTCAATAATCCTACAGTTAGTGGGTTTTTTTTTTGTTTTTAACCTAATTAAATTACTTGTTTAAGTCTTGTGCATTGCACTTTCATATATCATCATCAGTCATAAAAGACCAATGACCCAAGGTTTCTTTATATATTTCCTGTTCTATCTTTAGTATTGGATTACATCAAAGACACAATAACTAAAAATAAGGCATGTGTCGGTGTACTTTATTACGTGTAGTAATTCTTTTCTTGAAAGTTGAATACAAACATATATTTTTGAATTCCAGACGATAAACCGGAAGATGTTGCCATGTTTCAAGAGTTTATAAGGAAACACGTCAAACCTAACAACATGGGAAGTAACACTTAAGTTTTTATAATGAAATATAATATCTGTATAATACGAAATATTAAGAAAAAACGAATAAAGAAAAGTTTTAAGTGTTACTAGTTGATCTTTTTATATAATTAAGCTACTTTTAATGGTCGACAATATTTATTTTTATAAGTGTTTGGTTATACATAACAAACTGGCCCATGTAATGGTTCTGGATGTTGGTAAAATCTTAGACCAATGATTATTTGTTGCCGAATATTCAGACAAGTGAACTAGAGGGTGCTCGATAGTGTGAAATATGTGCAACAGATAGCTTTTGATAATGGCACAACAATTTTGGAACTCGTCGTAGTATTCAGCTGATGATGACAGCGTTCCTGATATCACTAAAATTTTGATAATTATTCATTTTCCAAAAAAATGCGGCTTTCACGAACCTTGTTATATTCCGCGTACCGCGTAACAATGTCAAGAGGTTCCAACGATACGGTGGTTCTACAAGCGAGAATACCTCTATGCCGCCGGACAAAAGCATGTGTTTGTTTATACAATTATTTGATAAATCACCTTTTAATTATAATTTACTTATTAACAACCAGGTGGTTTTACAACGAGGTTTCGCCGATTCTCTTATTCAAACTTTTGTTCTAAATTAACGATAACTTTTAAGAAAATCCAAACAATTTTAAACAGCAAGGTCATAACTAAATGGCGTTGCGCCGATATTTCCTATTACTTCTAGGAATTATAAATTACATAGCAACATACACTTTAATTCATGAAGTTTAAATCATTAATTTTAACGAACAATCGAAAGAGCAATCTCTCTTGATGCGTTGCCATTAAAAATGCCTTTTAGATTTTTTTTAATTAGACTATTAATAATAATTCATTTATGTTATTGTAATATTTTATTTAAAATTAAGTACAAATAATGAATTGATATTTGATTATAAATTATTACATTAACGTAACAGTTGCCTATTGTGTGATCACGCCAGATGACAAATTGACATGTGTAATTATTTTTACATACAGATCTTTACCAAAGTAAATCAAATTCCAATTATTTAATTTTAGTTAATAAATGTCACGTGGTTACAGTGACAAAAATTATTTAAAAAAATAAGTAGCAGTTATATAAGCTGTCGTACGAGACTTAATGACCAGTTCGACTAAATTAAATATTTATACACTTTTAAAGACTGAAACAAGTAATGCATAATCCAATGTTAAGTAATCACCACAGTGAACATTTGTAAGACTAGTAGACGCTCTTTTGTTTGAGAGTCTTTATAATATAAATTTCCTAAATTATATTAAAGTAAAATTATAAAGATAGATTTATATACCTCCAAATACCGTGTTTCATAAAAGTTTAACGTTAATTTAAGCACTATTTTACAACAACAGATACATAATTTTCTGCGGGATTTTACGAAGTCGCCAATTGGCGATTTAAGTGGCTTCACTTTTGACACGCCTTCATTAAGCATCTAGAGGTATGTAAAATCTTTAATAAAAAAAAAATAGCAGTTTCCTTGTCAAAATTGACCTAAATCATTTTCATAAATAGTATTAAGTAGTTTATATGGGTAGGGAATTTGATATCGTCTAATAATATAGATTATGGAACGATTGCACAATTTGCTTATATGTCAAAACATAAAATCATAAATAAATTTACGCACTAATTTATCTATTACTTTGTTTTTAACATCACGCATATTAAAATCACATTTAGTTACATAAAATATATCAATCACTGTATTGTGATTATATTAAATGTCTTTCGAGTTTTTGTGACTTATTTTACCAACCGTTGGCTCCTCCTCGGCCTCAATAAGCCATCTTCAGTTTAATTGGCATTCGGGGTAACAGATCACAGACGAGACAGAGAGCTAAGTGCTTTAGCTTGAACGTGTTGATGAAATCTTGGTTTAAGAGGTCCAGCTATCTATTGCAGAAGCTTGGGCTTGTCTCAAAATAAATTTGAAGACCAAGACAAAATCACTTTAGTTTTTTTCGTACATTTTCCCAATTTCATTGTCAACTTTTTATTTTTTCAACTTTAAAACCGTTTCATGGAAGCTATGCGACGATTTAAAACACGTCAAATCGTACATACTTAAGAGCCCTGCTGCACTTACAATGAACAGCATTAAAATTGTATTTATATAATATTTGAACGATATTTGTTCTCTTCTATAACAGATCAACGGAATACAATGTGAAACACACGAGGAACCCATACAACTGTGTTGTGTATACCTCGCTCTCTTTCTCTCACGTAACTTTTTCCTCGTCGTACCTAATTAGTCTGTATACATTGATCGTGCGTGTGCGCAGCATTGCCGTTCGCGTATTGCTTGCCGCGGCCCGCGCGCTCCAGCGACGCGTCCGGCAGCTGCCACGCGGGCCGGTACAGCACAAGGCCGTTCTCACTGTACGCTAATGCCTGGTTAGGCCATGTGTTCGAAGTACTCCCTATTGATGTATAACTGGAAATAGAAAAGTTATCGTTAATAACACATTACGGACGCGGGTACGTCGTACAAATGCGATTAGAGCAGAGTGGTAAAATAGTTAATGTTGCATGAATAGGTCAGTCCCATTAAAGAAGTAGACCCTCACGATTATGAGGTTGAGGCATTTATATTTCTGTGTTATGTTTTAGGTGTGATATTGCTTATAAGGCACCATTCATGTCTCACCCCTTCCTCCCTCTTTAGCTTTACCTAATACTCTCTCATTTCTACAAAAAGGCTGGCAACCTATGTGTGGCAACCTTCTGGTATGGTTGATGGGTTGCAGTTGTCGCATGAGGTGAGGTTTCCATTTATCGTTTTAATTGCAAACCATCGAATTGCATCTTTCTTGGCATCTTCTTTTCTTTCATATTTTTCTTCTAGTATATCCTTACTTGCTATTTCTATTTGGACACTAAATGATATATTACCCCTTATCGTAAAGACTGCAGTAGGGCACACGTCGTTGTAAGATGTAGCTCCATATCTGATGGTAGGTCCAGTTTAAGAGGGGCGATACCCGTAAAAATTGGGGCCAATTTTCATCTGTTTGCTGCGAAACGATAACGAAAGATCTTGTAACATAGAAAAAAAGATTGGTGGTTACAGAAAAGGAAATAAAAAATTAGTGAGAATATGGTGCATCGATTTTAATAATTCTATCGCTATCTCGAATGTTCACTTTATCCAGAGGATAGGCTATATTCTTATCGTAATTTATTTATAATATTTTAATGTTAAAGTATATAACTACTATTAATTTTGTCTGAATGGGAAAAAAGTTTTAATTAATAACAATTATTTACCTGCATAAATTTTAAATGTTCACTATAGGGGTCCGTACGCCGTGTGCCCATCAGACACGCTTTCAGCTTTTTATCTTTTTGAGTTATCTGCTCTAGCACTTGCTTCATCTCCCCTTCAGCTATTATGAGTTTTATTTTATAATGATTCTCTACCTGCTCTACGAATTTCTCTATTTCTTTAAACGGCCCTTTTGTTCTTATGTAAAGAACTTTCAGATCTTCTCCTACGTCTTCTCTCTTAAACATACTGTTTAATACGTCAATTGTGACATCTAGTAATACGGTGCAATCTTTGCCCCCGTTGAAGGAAATGAAGATTTCGTCCAGTTGAAACTGCGTAAAACATTTTTGAATTACCTGCAAAGGATTTTTTTGTCATTTATAGCATTTAAGTCAAATCAATTAAGGCGGAGAATGTAAAACATACAGTCTCTAACCGTGGGTTTCGACTGGCGTATATACTTTCTGTCAAACTAAGAGGACAATATGCTTTGTATGTTTTCGGCAGTGGAAACCCATATATCGACCCATATATGGATTAACATTAGAAATTAACGGTAACCGACAGGAGTGTACCATAAGTCGGGACTTATTTGTTATATATATATCCTTGTCAATGTCAACAGCATATAATATCATACCTGTTTTGTCTCTTCTAGAACTTCCGTAATATCCGGTAGATCCATTTTTCCGTTTTCCAATTTTTGCGGCATTGCTTTCAAATTAATTAACCTAAAAGAAACTAACTTATTACAAGTTTATTATCAAATATCTTGATACTGATACTACAAAGAGAAAACGAAAATGTATTTAAGAGTTGAAGGTAACAATTCAAATAAGACCCAATTATTTCGCTGCTTAGTTCTGATGATCTGTTCACTGTTATGGCATTATTATGAACATAAAAAAACAATACTGGTTTTTTATCTGTTTCTTCTATTTAAGATAGTAACAAGTTTCTTGTCTCGGAACTTGTTACGATCTTAAATGTAAATATCTATTATAAATGATCTGAAGTTTGTTTTAAATTCATTAATTTAACTGATAGTTATAAATTTACGTGAGATAGAAGCTAATTAACAATAATATAATTTATAAATTTTTCTTTTTCACATTAATTTATTCAAAGTCAACATAAGACACAGACATTTTCTTATAATCGATAAACTAGTTGTTAACTACAAAGATGTTACATACAAGTTTTGCAGCCTGATAACCATGTCCAGTGTGCATAGAAACCAGGATCTCCACTCCATTTTCTTTTCAAATTGACATTTTGTGTGGTGAAACCGGTTTCAATGACGAGGTAACAAAACAACCATATGCAACATAAGTTTATTATGTCACAACATAAATTAACAGACTACAAGTCACAACATAAATTAACAGACTACAAACTAGGCCAGTAGCAGGTGTGACATGAAAAATCATTTCACATGATTTTTCACATGCTACTTGTGAATATTGCCATGCCTAATAGTAATGCATGAATATGGTTTTAAACCATTTTTTGCAAAAAAAAAGTAAAAAAGTTTTAATATGGCTTTGTATCTAGTTTGGGTATGTTCCCTAAGGCTATATGCTTTATATTATGACCTCTAGATAGTCTTCTTTTCCTTTACTACAATTAAGGAAGAGTGGAAGTATTGTATTCACTCCTATTGTTGTGATTCATTTATCCTTTCGATTTTCCTAAACTACTTTCTCATTTATTTTGATAAGTATGTAGTTTTTGTAAGGGTATCATTAATAAAATGTTAAGATGACATATAAACCTAATTTATTGTAAAAAAATGTTATACATAATGCATTTCTATTTATACTACATGCTAATAATTAAAATGTAAATCTCTTATGTGGGCTAATCTTCTTCTACACATAGCTTTTTTACAGGAGGCTCACAAATTTCCGATTTTTGTTTTTTATCAAAAATTATATTTTTAGTCAGTTTGAATGTCACTCGCATCATTTCCTTCTTTGGAGAAACATTTCTTACATTGAAAATATTTAAAATATCTTCAGATACATCACACCCAATATTTTCCCTGACCAGCTGTTTCGCATCTTTATAAGGATCATCGCTAACAACAAAGCAATAGACATAAACAATAATTTCACAATTAAATTTCTCTTTAAGTGATTTATCTTTCATTAATCCATGAAAATGTTTAATGAACTCCACAGCCATCGCTGGTAAATTCATTGTTATATGTATTTTTGCTCCCTCCTGCAATACTTCTGTACCTTGACACAAATTAACTAGAAAATCTTTGAAGATTGTACGTATGAAATCTTTACCATCTAAGTTATATGACTTAAAAAGTGTCATATTCACTTTGTTTAGCTTAGCATTAAAGTTTAACCATGTAAATGAATCTGGATTCAAATCATTAGCATAAACTTTACACTTTCTTTTGGCAGCCGGTATGGAAAAGGGGCCAACTCCACAAAAGACATCAAATAAAACATCTCCCGGTTTTAAGAATTCCAATATCCTCTCATGTTCTTTACCCAAACGTGGATTCCAGTATACTTTGGAGAAATCAAATCTGAAGTTACAACAATTTTCTTTAACTGTAACTATATAATTTTCCTCACCAGCAATAATTTCCATACTAAAATTCCTGTATGTGTTATCAATGATGTTGTTTTTATTAACAACAGTACTGCATGTTTTGATTTTGTCTATCAATACTTGACCAATAAGTTGCTTGTAATCTAAGAGATGTTCACGCAAATTTAGATGGATGACATGCCCTATTTGTGAAAATCCACTTACAGTTTCTTCATTTTCTGGTAGCACTGCTTTGAAAATTGCATCATATTTAAAATTTTCATATGTAATTTGTATTTCTTTTGAATCAAAATTTTTATCGGTGATTCCACATTTATGAAGAGTTTCGCGATCTGTACCATTGATATCCATCCAATGACTGATTTTTTCTGGGTTTAAATGAATGACCTTATATGATTTTTCAGAATTATGTTGGATTTGAGGTTGTACAGGCTTAAAATTCTCAAGTTTCAGAAGGTAAGGCTTACATATAGGAGTCACTTCAGAGACCTTTTCGTCGCATACTTTTAATACAGGCACTACCACATTACGCAAGAATTTCTGACGATTAAGAACTTTCATACCACGGACACCAGACGGTAATAAAGTAACAGGAAGGACAGAAGTCATTTTTTACAATAATTGGACGAAGAGAACATGGATATGATTGATAAAAAAAATGTAGCAACTATGTGGAAGAATGTTTTCATACTAACCTAATCTTGACATTTATACGGTGGCGTTTAGCGTGTGCAGACTTTGCTACTTCTCATTATAGATGTTTTTAAATAGATAGGAATTCAACTATAACTATTAAAATCTTCCACGTTCACGAAAGTAAAAAAGTCTTAGTTTACAAACGAAAGTCAACGACTCAACGAAAGTGCGATACTTGTCAATTTGGATAGTTTAATCAAAATTTGACGTTAACTTTTTTCTAATGATAGGTAAAAACAATATTAATCTCTGCCAGCGCTAAAATTTTATATGTTTCTTGTGTTATCTTGGTATAAGAAAAATGTAGCTTTGATCCATTACTGAATAAATCCACTCTAGACCACAAGGGCAACGACAGTAAAAAATATTATTGTAAGAACTACATTAGTCATTAAACCTCGGTTTAAGGGGGATTCTATCAATATCAAGGAGAGTTGAACTTTAAATATTGAACAACGAATTCATACATAGTATTATTTTAATCAGAAGGAAATATTTCTTTTTATTTCCCGATAAGAAACGTTTTAATTGAAGGTCATGTGGAGGTGATAGCTGTCACAAATAAATGGGGTTAATTCAAAGGAGGGAATTGGTTCAATTCAAATAACATTCTCTTTTACTTGGGAAGTGCAGTTTTTTTAGTGAGAAAAAACATTTTCAATTTCCATTTGAGAAAAATTCTAACAAAAAGTAATGATTCAGTGAAAACATCACATATCATTTTCTTGTGAGTATTATGTATTTAAGCTATAGATTAAATCATAGATAATTATAATATCAATGAAGAGATCTATCTAAAGAACAAATCCTGATTTTGTGTTATAGTTTATACAGACTACTCTTGTAAGTTGTAATTCGTTTTAATTTCTATACAATATAACTTCATTTTAGTGATTTTTGATAAAAAAATGTTATTAAAAGTTCACACAGTTTTTGAGAATAATTTTATACTAGATATAAAGAAATCTGGTGAAAATCTCTAATTGTACTAAAAAGTTACATTATAATATTATAAAAACCAACTTTAAAAGGTACTTCATAACTAATTTTCATGACACTCTCTACTTTAGGATAGGAATAACGGTTTAGATAAATTAAATATTTTAATAATGTAACTATTAGTAAAAAATATAAATAATGTTATCTATGTGTAATGCCAATGAATAAAGAAGTACCATAATTAACCTGATTTTTATTGCATTTTTTTTCTTTAGAAAAATTTTGGTACTATGAAATTATTTATTATATTTATTTATTTATGTATATTTATTTTATTTTTTAATTACAAAGTAAACTAGTCGTTTATCTATATATGTACTACATACAAAATAAAACCGTACACTAGAACTTCAAAGACATAGGCTACGTTCATCCACAATAAAAATTCCAATAATAAAATGTATTTGTCTATTATAAATACACACTCATGTTACAACAACATAGATAACACTGATGCAAAAATAACAACATTTATTAATTTGGTAGTTTATAAATGTGGAAGAAGCGAGAGGGGTGTGCCAGAATTGCACCAAATGGAAATCGACCACCCAAACTAAGAGTAAATTATTTAAGCACCTTAAATAATTTTCTAACCAGTTAGAGTGATTCTTATAGCATCCAAATTTTTGTAATGTTTAGTTAAAAGAAACTGCTTTTATTCAGTCTGATAAAGAAAAAAACAATACATGGCTGTACAAGGCTGGTGTTACAACTATGAACTGTTAGTCAAAACAAACAAATCGGAATCGGTGATGTTCACTTATAAAAGAACACTCGGAGACCACAACCTCCCATCACTGTTCGGCACCAAACTACAACTATCTATGGAAGTAAAATACCTAGGGGTAATCCTGGACAACAAAATAAAGTGGAACAAGCTAAATGATAACAAAAAAAACAGGGCCAACATCACATTTTGGCAATGTAAAAAGATGATAGGAAAACGGTGATCCGCCCCATAATCACCTACGGTGCCATCATTTGGTGGACTTAGACTTAACATATAACTGCCCACAACAAACTTCAGAACTGAGACTAACGTACATAGCACTGGCAGCATGAAACCAACCCCCCACAACTGCCCTTGAAGCTATATTGAACCTGACACTACTGCACTTCCATATACAATAGATGGCAACTTTATCAGCCGTGAGATTGCGCAACCTGAGATTATGGAAAAACGGTAGGATCCCGTACTCGTCTGTTTCGGAAACCCTTATCGAAGAAATAACCTTAACAAAAGCCAAGTAAGATCTGATCCACAAACAGTATGTTTTCCATAGATTTAATACACCTTTATGAAGCAGGACAGTCCAAAAGACAGACAATAACACGAATTGAGGATCTGTACGGATGGATCCAAGCCATAACACAACACTGTCTTCCAAGCAGAATACATGGGAGTGATTGAAGCAGCAATAGCTGCAAGAAGGGTCAAAAATGAGAATATCCGTATTCTTCCAGACAGCAGGGCCGTGCTACAGGCACTGAATAGCAACATAATGATAGGCCTTATTTACGAATGCCATCTACGACTTAATGAAGTACCGTGAAGGGCCGAGAATGACCTAACCCACCAACGGATTCAAGGCCACAATGGATCAAGAGGTAATGATGGGGCGGACGAATTAGCCCGGAGGGGTTTTGTTAGCCGAGCACGCGGCCCAGAGCATATCCTCACGCCACTCACTCACGAAAGAGTGCAGACAAGCGATAGAAGCCTTTCCAGAAATAAATAGGCGGATCTCCATTTCGTCGTGGCGACGCTCTTCAGTAAACATTTGTTTATGTAGATATTACAGATAGTCCTTTATGCAAAGCCTACATTACGACGAGAGACGGCGATCCACGTCTATGCTGCCCCGCGGTGTCTGATTACAGGGTTAAATATTTCGGCTCGCCGGGATCACTCCCGGGGATCGCTAACAACATTAAAGGGTTGCCGGGGTTCGTCGGAGAGCTGGGCTGGCTGAAAAGATCCAAGTACCCTCCCACACGCAAAATACACGCTAGTCGTGGAACTCAACTACTAACTACATGGCCTAACATTTGCTTATTTGATATTATGATCAAAGAGGTATTATTTTAATAACCAACCAATCATCTACATTTAGTTCGATATTCAAACTGCCTTAAAGTCGTTAAAACTCTCAGGATTTCCAATATCTGCAGTTAATAACCGTTGTGTTTGAAGTTAATTGAATTTCTTCTGGAGCGAATCTACAATAGAATCATTTCGGTAGTGACCACGAGTACTAGTTCATTTGTAGTGTTGTACAGTGCATGTGGTTTAGTTTAGAATGTTGTCTTGCTTATCTCGATTTGCCGCCTTCAGGGATAGTAGGGTATGTCACAATACAGTTCTCTAAGCACTTGTCTACATTTAAATTTGTAATAATAAAATAATTATCAGCGGTAGAGCCAGCAACAACCACATCTGTTGCACGAATGGGCCGGCTCGACCGGTGAAATACCACGACCTCACAGAAAACAGGCGTGAAGTAGAGTATTCTGCGTTTCGTTTGATGAGTGAGGTGCCGGAGTCCTAATTCTAGACCTATTCTCCTTCCCATCCTTTGCTAATAAGGTAAGGATAAAAAGGGGACAAGGATTTGACGGTGGAGGGGATGAATAGGAAAGGGAAATAACCATTATCTGTTTATCCTCTCTCCATTAAAGGTAGGCGCATCTGCAACTCATTAGCTTGTTGCGGATGCCTATGGGTAGCGATCACTTGATATCGGTTGAACCACTTGGCGTGTGCCACCTTCTGCTTTAAAAAAACAGCCTACCTTAGGGAAGCAAGCGGTTCGTTCCAATAAAAGATCCTATTAGTTAAGAACGAAAACCTGATAAGATAACAAATATATTGTCTTTGTATTCCATGTATATTAATATTGTCTTGGGTCGAAACCGTTCATCATCTGCAGTTTAATATTATTTGATAAAGATTAAGCTTTAGTTAGTTAGTAAGGGGCTATTCTCCACAACTCCACGACTAACGCGTATTTTGTTAATTACTGTAATGCGCCACCTTCACCAGCGAGAGCGGATATATTTATAGCGGTGTACAACATTGCAAAAGCGCGGACTCGTCGCGATTTTCTCTTTCGTGGACGTCTTAGTAAAGTTGTTAATGTATCACTGTCGCCACACACTGGAAACATTTTACTAGCTTATATTTTAGTGCGGAATAGACTGAGAAAGTACAACCTTTTTTAGTCGAATGTGGAGACTCTTGTTGTCAGGGGCCAAGGCACACTTTGGGTCACTGTAGTTTATCGGTTGAATCGTTTTAGGAATATCGTTTGTCAAAGATATATTACAATACCGCTGACGGAAGGTATTTATGTAAGTTGTAACAACGAAGATTTAGAACTAATCATATTTATGTTAAATCTTTCCATATGGAGTTGTATCGCAGTGAAGTACAATCTTGAGAGGAGTCAACGTGATGTTATGTTCATTGGAATGTTCTAAAACTTGTAGAATAACACAGGAAGAAGAAATATTGATAATATCTTTAATGAGATATCCAGTGTCAAAGAGGTTATATAGATAATATCGATGCAATGTACAATCAGTTTATGTATCAGTATGTAGTACTTTACTTCGTTCGTTATTCACAAAGTTTATGTATTTAAACAGAATGCACGAAAACTATACACTCACGCCGTTCATCTATAAGTGGAGGCAGAGATTTGGAGTTTTCATTTCGTACGATCCTGGCACACCTCTTTCGCTTCTTGTACATTTATATCTTTACGCATACATAATCGTCAGTTACGCGTCCACTAAGAAACCCCCACAGGTCTTAAATAGGATAATATGTGAATATATATGTATAATAAATATGATAATAAGATCAAATTTATGGAGAATTAATATTAATCCAATGTAAGTTGATCAAAAATGTTTCTGCTGTCTGTTTGTTCCCTTAGATATTTTAAACAACGCAACTGCGCAGATTTTAATGCGGTTTTCATCACTAGACGCTGTGATTCAAGAGGAAGCCTAATATGTATAAATCATGCATATTATAATAGAGAATAATAAAAGCTGAAAATTTCAAAGATTTTTCGAAAAACATATGTATTTTTGGGCGTTTACATCGCAATGTACATCTTAAAAAGATTACAATAAATTCTACGAAGGCATATCTCGATAACTCAAATAACCACTTTTTTCTTCAGAACAATCAATTAAAAACAATACTTTATTTACGACGCCTATTTTACGTATTCAGTATCAATTCTTATAGTTTTAAGTGTTGATTACGATTGCGTGTAATGTTCTGACACATAGTTCAAAAGTTTAAAAGCTAGATGAATAGATGCTCACACCGCTGCGCTTTGCCCCTTGCTGTTGCCCACTGTGCGTTCAATAAAGATATCTAACCCATCCATCAATTAATACAGCTAATAAGGTAACACAACTTCGAAGTATGCCGGATCAGGTAGTCAATTATACTAAATAGGGTTCAACTTAGGCTGGACATTCGTTGGTTGAATTACATTGCACGGCGTGTGAAACTGCTGAGGCAGCTTGTAATACATGAAACATTGATTTCGACACATGAAACTCGATGAACGTAGTGATCTTGCAGCCGCATCATGCTGTAATCATCATGCAATTTAAGCTTGTTTTTATTCATAGTTATATGTATCATACAATTTGTTAAACTTTTAGATAAATAAACAAATTAGTGCCGTTATTTTTTACAGTACAGGATTATGACCGCTGTGAAGCGAACATGTTACGTGTAAGAGTAGACCAGTGTTTACAACGTGTAGGTGCTGGTTTTAGGATTTAAAGCACCGAACAGTGTAGTGAACAGGTCAAACGTAACGTGCGGACGTACACAAAGACTTGAAAGCGATCCTCGCGGTGTCGGGTGTTGGTGTGGTCACGGTAATGCCCGCCGCGGCTATAAAGCTGGGCGGTGCGGCGGCGCGGCCACTGTGTCGTCAGCCGCGCCACACGACACGCGACCACCACGCCTCACATCACGATACTACGCGCCAACACGCGTCAATACACCGTACCACGCGTTACCACACGACACCACGCGTCGCCACACTTCACCACGTGCCGCCACACACGGCACGCACGCCCACTCATACGTACCCGCCTCGAGTATGTCGTCTCGCGACAAGAGCGACTACGCTCGGAAGGTGCACGAGAAGGCGGTCATCGAAAAGGTTATCAATTTATGATTAGTATTAGTGTGACCACAGTTGTGTTAATGATCGTTTAAAGAATAATTACATAACATACATACATACATTACGGTTCTATATAACGCTAGAGATGTGTTGTTAAATAACTAATTGAAGAGCAAGTGTTTTATCAATATAAACCCAAGTTTATATAAAAGTTTTTTTTTGTCATAGGTGCAATGAAGCGGTTGTCATATTATCTCTCTTAGATTCAGGCTTACAGAAGTTTTTTTGTTTATTTCTAGAAACTTATCTCTCTTTTAAACTTATTAACTGTAATTTTCATATAACATAGTTTTAAAGTTTTAAGAGAAGCCGTTGCTTCTTATTTCTTAATTTTTAATGTCTTTTTATCTCTTCTATGGTAGCTACCTGATTGTGAGCATTATGCCTTCTTTTTGACTTGCTGATACGATGTCGATTTTCTCATGTCATGCATATATAATCTTCTTGGCCTTTCTTCATCTTCCCTTCTATAATTGTGCTAATTAAATTTCTGATGAAAAGATTATAATCAGTAAACGAATAAAAAATAAAAGAGTAACGTCAAACAAAGTTCTCTTCAATAAACGGCTTACGCATATTGTGTTCATTAAATAGCTAGTCTGTTCTTTATTACCATTTTGAAGTAATGATTGGCACTGTTGTCAACGGTCATCGCTTATTGGCAAACCAGCGAGTAGTAATAACGGCGTTATTGGTGGTTGAATTGATCACGTGTGACAATCTGCTGGGCTGCAACAGTTGGTTAAAGAATACTCCGCTCTACGTTCACACCTATCAGCTGGCTAAAAGAACTAAAATCGCTCGCGGTACAGTTAATAACCCCACTCATCATGGAACAGTTTTCGTTATAAAATTTTAGGAGCGATCAGAACGAATACTTCTAAGTTTTATTTGCGTTCACTGATCATAATGTTGTAGAGACAAATGGCTGTTGAGAAGCGGGCGAACGAGGCGCGGGAGGCGCGAGAAAGCCGGGAATCCCGGGATAGCACGGAGTTAGCACAGGAGGTGCGTGTGCTCACGCTCAACCACGGCGAACATCAGGATGCTACGCTTTACAGGTACTTCTAATGAAGAATTATAGTGCTATGAACTTTGAAGATAGTATTTTTTCTTTCGCATAAGGTCTACCTGATGTAATAAACCTAATTGTGAATTTATCGCAAACGTATTCGTCTCTTCTTGACTTCCAAATTTCAATTATCTAACTCTACTAGCAAATTTCCACTTCGACAGTACGCTATGTTTTTAACTTTTTTTGTTGTCATTTTACCACTGTGTTAGGTCAGCAGCCTAACTTTATTTTTAGACGAAACCTTAACTTTTTCCTTTAAATTAGGGAATTTATATAGGCTAAGGGGTAGGAATTATATTAAGATTATTGTATTTTTTAACTTTTATTGGGCAAAGTTCCATCTTTAATGTTCAGGTTCGAGAAAGGTTGCCACTTACGCTTCAGCCCGGGGCCCAGTCTACTCGGAAGAAAGGTTTTCCTATACACAAATTATGTGGTCAACGACACTTGTAAGTACCTGACTCTAAAAAAAATACTGATATTTAAATTTACTGCCACTCACTTTTGTAACATAAATTTTTTTCGTTATTCTCTCTTCATTCATCCTTTCCGCATGCCCGCATCCACTTATAAACCACACTTTTAAACGAGAGAGGTTTGCCCGGATTGCGCCAAATTGAAATCCATGATCTCTGCCAATCCCTCTGGGTTACGGGCGTGAGCGTATATCGTCATCTATCACCAACACATGAAGGGCACGGCTAACACTGGCTTCTTGGTCCTTCGAGAAAAATTTTCAGAGAGACACAGAGAGATAACAGCATGTTTTATGCAATGTTTTCGGCAGTGCGAACCCACGTTAGGGTAAACTCTCTTGACTATCTATCCCAAACGAGCTTGATCCAAATATGTTGTTCATCAAAACGAACATCGATCATCATCATCAATAAAAAAAAATAAGAACCAGTTGCCTGAATTGGCCATTGGTATAATTGTTGTATAAGCCTTTTTTGTATATACCAGTAGATGAAAAAGGCGAGCAGGCTGAGTTCGTGCGTAACCAGTACTACGGGCTGGAGTGGCGTATGGGCCGGGAGGAGGAGGGCAGCGGCTCGGGATCGGGGGGCGAGGGAGAGGTGCTCGGCAGCGGGCTGCTCCTCACCGACACGGACGCGTACTGCTCTCTGCGGCTGGCACGCGCCGGCTGCTTCCACTACTACTTCGTGTACGACAGCGGGGAATCCCGTTTGGGCCCACAGGTGCGCTCACTACGTTTCGTTAACTATTTTATAGTTATACCCCTAGGGAATACTTCTAGTAGTACTAAATAGCAATGGTAATAGCGACTGGGTGCTCTGCGAGTTATGGATGCGTTGTTATCATGTTTTTAAGGGGAGGGGGCTCATTAAAGGAGAGGTTGCTGCAGGGATGAGAAAGGGATAGGGCCTGTGACACTTCACTCATCAAATAAAGAGAAACACAAGTACAACCCTATTTTCTATGAGTGAGGTTGCGTTACTTCTAGTGAGGATTCATGCAATGATATTCAGATATAATCAAAGATTGGGAATGAAATCCATGAGTTCCTTACTCTAAACTTAATATAATTACTCGCGACCTCATCCGTAGCAAATGAATACCTTGATTCATTTATATTCAGTGGTTACCTAAAATTTATACTTACCGCCATTAGCCTCAGCAATATCGTATTTTTTAAACCCATCTTTCCTCACGTTGTACGATGAATTTTAGTATTTATTTCCTACTTATTAAAATATAATAATAATATAGACATAATTTTTCCATAAAATGGTATTTAATTCTACCTATTATGTTATGTGTAGGGTTCTGGGTGGTTCCATGTGGCGCCCACACTGCGCGCCGGTAGCCGCGTGCTGGCGCCGGATGCGCTCATGTGCCAGACCGTGCTGGCTAAGTGTCTCGGCCCGTTGTCACGGTGGGAGCGCGCGTTGCGCCCCGCAAAGGAGGCCGGCTACAACCTGATACACTTCACGCCCATACAGGTTAGTAACATACTAGCGAAATTCTTCCTTTAAACATCAACGAATTATGTAAACGAATTTAACTAACAATCTTTTATCTGGTGCAACCAAGCTTAACCCTGGGTTACGAGAGCAGGCTCATGACTATAATTAAATGATGCAGTGGATTTAAATAACGATTTGAAAGCTAAGGGTTTCTTAAATTTATTTATTGGGCCATTGACGCTTCTTGCGTGGCGTATTCCACGCCCGCATGCGACTCTACGAGACGTTATTTGTTGAGGTGTGTACCTAGTCTATTCAATCTACTCTTGAAGGTGCCCGAATTGTTGATATCGCATAGTTGCAATTAACATCGTCAAGTATTTTTGAAACAGCGACATCTGCTGGTACATTTAATAATTTGTTACTAATATTGTTGATGATTTGTTCCCAGGAGCTCGGCGCGTCAAACTCTAGCTACAGCATCGCCAACCAGCTGCGTCTCGACCCGCGCTACAGCGGGGACGGCGCCCGCGAGCACACCTTCGCAGACGTCGAACATCTCGTCAGCAAGATACGCAACGAATGGAATGTACGGATTCACTTGGAAATCGTTAAAACATAAT
>JWHW01048540.1:5924-20391 GCA_000931545.1 Papilio glaucus | reverse complement strand
CAGTCTAGGAACTAACCGTGCGCTCGCCGTATACATTTTTTGCACTTATTGTACTAAACCGGTTTTGAGCAACTGCCCGTGTGTATACAGGATGTTCTACTTTTGTTGCAATTTTTTCTACTTTTGTTGCAATTTTTTCATTGAAAAAATATTTTTTTACTATCATATATTTCAATTGTGTATAAATTAGACCTGGTAGTAGCAAAGTGAAAAAAGCAGGAGTGAAGTACAAGTAATTCTGCGTTTCGTCCGAGGAGTGAGGTGCCGGAGACCTGATCATTGTCCCTTTCCTCTTCCTTTCCTTTTCTAATCAGGATGGGAAGAGGATTTTACGGGGGAGGGGATGGAGAGATTTGTTTCTGTTTATCCTAAGAAGGCAACGCATCTGCAACTCATTAGCTTGTCGCAGATGTCTATGGGTAGCCGTCACTTAATATCGGGGGAACCGATTGCTCGTTTGCCATCTTCTATTAAAAAATGTGAGCTTGAACTGGCCTTCTTTATTTGAGCTCTTCTTCTCTTTATCCCAAAGTTGCCAAACTACTATTTTCTTTTTATTCACATACTCTTCCACTCTAAAATATAGCTAGTAAGGAATCCGTGCTCACTATCAGGTAGGTTCCTTGCTCGCATCCTAAAAAAGAACTGAAAAAATTCTTCTACCAAAAAACATAGTACAAATTTTAAACAGATTAATCGGCGAGGATTATTTTATTCCTGTTGTTAAAAAGGTGAAGAAAATTTCATGTGTGTATCTTAAAAAACTGATGCATCGTACATCGAACTTTTTCTTGCGGGTTTTGCTGAATGAATAGTACTGACGCACGATGCGTTTTCGCGAACCAAGTGGACCGAAACGAAGATTTACTTTCATTCAACGCTTCCTATTCCTCGTTCAATAGTTTTAACGCATCAGTGATTATTGCCCCGTTAAATGATAATGATAGTAAACGTAAACGCCGTACAAGAAGTAATTCACCACCATACATGGATATACAAATCACCAGAGCTGCAGGTGTATACCAGCCTTTAAGATAGGGGTAGACAATTCCTGCTGCTGAATATCGTCATCATTCACACCACCTTGATGAATGGCATTCCTATGCGATGTTGTGGATGTTCATGTGTGTCGGTGTGTTATAAAGTCATAGGTTTGTGAACTATACCTTGTTTCATAGCAAGATGTGATTTTTGTAAATAAAGATTTTTACATAAAATTCGTAAATTCTATAATATTTTCGAAAAACAACTTTTTGTTAAATTACCTTATAACATTAGCTATCCATATTCCACAATTTCACTTCACTTTAGCTCAAGATTTCCACAAAATTACATTTCCAATGAAAGTATGAAAATTGTAATGGTAAATGACATTTGTTTGTTTCCAACAAACATATCTTGTAATAAAACAATAAAGGCTAGGTAATGTGATTTCACACGATGATGGTCTACCAGACAGGAAGTTGTTAAGATATAAAGTTTTCAATGTGTTTTCAGAAAAATATTAGTTTAAAGATATGGGCTGTAACTAGTTCAGTTCCATGTGACTGCAATAGAAAATAATTTGAACATTAGCATGAATAAAATTACTTTATTGTAAATGTAAGTAATAAATGTAAGAATTCATTAAAATGAAGATAAAAATTCTACATACTTTTGTACCGACCAATAAAATCAGGAATCCTAGACATGTATGCTTACCACAATTATGTACATTGCCAGAAATATCCAGCTTTGCTCCACTAGGACGCCGTGACGACGTCACCAATTACATATCCGAAAAGCTAATATCAAAATTGGTGGTAGTTTACTCACTTGGCCATGGTGTGGCCACATCGCCAATTTGAAAGCATGGACATGGCACCCTATGTTACGACTGGATACTCAGGCGGTCTGGCGACGTTGCCACAAAAATGAACTTGTGCAGTACAACTTGCTGCTTTCCGCATATTTACATTCATCAGAGTTTTCTTATATAAACTGCCTGAGACACCATGGATATACATCCCGATTTTCGGTAGCCAGGTTTGGGTTGCCATAGCGTCTTAGTGATGCAGAGCTCTTATATTTCTTAAATGAATATGAAATTATTTAACTTTAACAAACTGCCACTCCAACTCATAAACACCAACAGAGGTCTGGTTCTTTTCATCATAGTCCACCCATTCCTTCTCCGAGAGGTCCACATCTTCAAACTTTTTTCCTGTGTAAATATAAAAATAAAAGTAAAGTTAGAATTCACTTAAAAGATATTTTTATATGCTTTGAACATTTTCAAGCTATTAGAAACATATAAAAAAATATATTTTGCTATGCTGCAACCTATCAAACTATCATGGATATAAAATGATATGAAGGAAAAGACTACAGACTTAGCTCTTATACAGGATGTGCCAGAATAAAATATCAAGCTGAATATGGGTTATAGGGTAAGTAGTGATTGTTCACAGAAAAATATACAAAAATTGTATCACTCATTTTTTTTAATATATTGCTGGTAAAAAAATCAACATTTTACTATTACACCTTCCAATATCTACTGACCTTCTGTGCATTTAAACAATGATAAATAATGCATTGATTCTAAGAATTATTCTCTGCATAATGTTCTGAAAACTTTTACTTATTACTAGCAGCAAAAAGAATACCAGTAAACAGTATAAGCTAATTTAAAATGCATTTAGAAAACACAAAATTCCCATTATATACCTTATAGTATTTTATTTCCTACTACTACTAATAGGTGGCGTTATTCTCAATCTTAAAATGAAATATTTTTTTCTGATCCTAATAGCCCTAATCAGGAAGTAAAAAATGTGAATGGTCCTTTATATGACTTTTAATTTTTAAGTTGACATGTACATGTTAGTGAAAATTACATTTTAAAATTCTGTTCCATAGATACAGATCAAGCTAATAAATTAACACTATTTTTAACTGACTTCAAAAAGGAGGTTATATATTATTAATTAAGTCAAGTAAATAAAATAGTGTTATACAATTACCATCATCCTCAGCCTCTGCAATCCATCCAGACTTGGGTTCAAAGTCCACAGGTTCCACTCCTCTGCAGTCAAATATTACTATTGTTTTGAATTTACCCACATCATTGCTGGTGAAAACACCTGGAAAAAATACATTAAAAGATATTGGAGTACAAATTAACAAAATAGTTAAAATGGATATATGTATGGGAAAAAAACAGTTGTATGCTTTTCATTCTATATGATTACATTCCCACTAAAATTATAAATGTGAAAGTTTGTATATATGTTTGTTACTCTTTCACGCAAAATACTACTGAATTAATTTTAATGAAATTTTACAATAATATACCTAATACATCAGAATAACACATAGGCTAAAATTTATAAAGATATTGTAGGAAAAAATTCAGCCATATGCTAGCTATTCAATGATGTGTTCCTGTATCTTGAATTGTTGTTCAATTTATCTCAAGATTTCCATATTATATTCATAAGAAATCATTAAATTAAAACATAGTTATAAAATCCTCACAATTTTTATGGGTTATTGAATAACTGTACCATTGCTTCCTTCAATAATATCCATACTGTTTTCCCTGGAGCACAACTTGCACTTAATTAACAGGTTCGTTTCGGACCTGTTGTGTTTCTGTGGAATTTTCTCGGCCTCTGTGAGATCGTGGAACTTCTCTGACACTTCTCCACAACTTCCACATTTTAATTTCAAGAACCACTGATAGTACGGGTGATTAGTATACAATTTTTCAATAGATTCCAATGTCGCTTTTATTTGAAGCCCTATTTTCACCATGGTTCGCAAGTATTGACTCAAAAACTCAGATTAATTCAACACAATTCTTACACCGGTTGAAAAAATAATATTGAATACAATGTCAAAGTGTCAAAGTCATCACTGTCAAACCTTTTTTTATGTTTGCCAAGCAAAAAAAACTTCCACAATTAATTTCGTAAGAATTTTTCATGGCAATATTTTTTGTCCTTTGCATTATATTACCGTTTCCTACCATATTAAACTAAGGCATATTGTAAACTAAGAATCATTATATCTTAATCAAATTTTATTTACTACTGGCTGTGCCTCGCAGTCACACTCGCCCGCGGCACATATCGCGTGCCCATGTTAATGTGCCCTCCTCAATTATTATTATTTTTCTTTTTACTCAACCCCTAAGGGTCGTTAGCGTAATGTCAAATCTCTATAGTATTCCGTAATAACTAAGAGAGAGATTTTTTTTTCAGTGTTTCGAATCCGACAAGTTGTTTCTGAGATTAGCACCTACATTTGTACCGTACGTGTAGCTTTTAACAGTGAAAGAATTTACATAATCTGCTTCAGTAGTACCGGAGATTACCCAGAACATCCAAACTTTATCATTTTATAATAGTATTGATCAAAGAGCATATAAATGGTAAATATTCCGAAAGATGCATCTGTTTTAAATGCGTGTACCAAGCGTTCACTTGTTTTAAACTATATCTGCGGGGCTCATTCTATCAATCGCACTGTCCAACGACTGGCAGTTATGCCAAAAGCTCTAAGGCTCTAAAGCTCTATAGCAGGGGAGCCGACGATGCTAAACAAACATCCTCGAGTGTCATGCGCTGTGTGACCATTTGTGGCAGATTTCTGTAATTTGTTGTCATGTTTTTCAGTTATCGAAGCACCTAAAATAAAACACCGAACTCATTTTTCTATAATTTAATTGTTTTATTCAGTACACAATGTACATATCAAATATTCAGTATTATTTGATTATTTCTCTTATCCCAACTATTGATTGCTATATAGGATTGTAGATTCCACATTTACATATTATACTTCAGAATTTATGTAGAATACTTTAATTTTCTGAACGGTCGAAGCATCTATTTTTATGCTATATCATCTGTGGATAATCTATCGAGTAGTATTAAATAGAACAGCAATGTATCCAAGAAACTTGTCTATTACATGGTTTAAGCTCTCGGCAATGGTACTACTTTAATTGTATTGCCTTGTGAATCTGTATGAAGTGTGAGGCCCATTTCTTGTAACACCTCATTGTCAACGGGACCTTGGAGAGTTATTCTTGATATCACTTCCTGTAATAAAATGACTTAAATTATTATAATAACATTTCTATAATCAAAGTATCCCTCTATTTCTGAGGGTTGGCGGCCAGCCGTAAAAGCTGTAACCAAAACTGTACAGTGTAGACTACGGTCATGCTGTGCCGTTCCAAGTGAAGCCCTGCCCCCTTGATGATTATCTATTATGAAAGTATTTTTGTTTGAAATCTAATAATGCTTAAAATTTAGGCGCTTGGAAAAAATGCAAGAGATTTTTGACAAAGTTATTGGACGACTATGGATAACGAAGTACTGTACCTGATTTTCCGGACAGTTTTCACACAAATTTCGAACTGCGAAAATTACCCATTGCATGATAACTGCATTTTTATAAGGAATAACAATTGTTTAATAGAGATAATTCCGATAATGCTATATATAAGCCTTAAGATTTGTCTAGCCCGGTTACGGGAAGCGTAGACCTCAACAATCTAACTGGATGCTCCACAGAATATCGTCGGCTTAAATGGCAGACATTGTAACTCAACTTTTTTAAACTGACTTTATGTTACCAGTTATTGAGGTCAAAAGAGGTTGTTTTGTTTACTTAAAAATATATATTTTTTGTAATGACGGCTATTTTTTAAGTTAAATTCGTATCTCCCAAAATACTTATTTTTTTTTACAAATGTCTGTACACTAGCCTCAAACTTCCATCATTACTTTTCCTACTCAAAAGTATTTTAAAAAAAAAAAAATTTAATTTAATAAAAAAATATTTGTAAACCGACATTATAGTATGGGTACTAAACTGCTGCACATTTTTATACCCAGATAGAATATCAAGGACACGTAAACAAGTGAACTTTCTTAACTGATACTGTACACATGTGTTGACATGTGTACTTTGTTACGAAAAGGATACGAGGATTGCGCGCGTCGATGTTACAGCAATCCAAGAGCACGGGAATAACTTCTAATTCACGCATCTGTGAAATAAAGGTGTTTAATATAATTTTGTTATTAAAAAAACCACTACTAACTAGAACTGATAGAAATGAAAATACTAAACACTTTCAATAAGTATTTGAGTAAGATAAAGCTGCATTCTTGGTGCAGATTGATAGATACAGTACAGAACAGTGTGTACCTGTTTCTTGTTCTCCTGGTGTTTCCAACACAAGTTGGCCAGCGTCCTCACTAGCGCCGCCTTGAAGCCGAATGCGACGTGACGCTCCACTGTCTCCACGGAAGTTACTGCCTTTTTGGCTGTGTTCATGTCTATTGCTCCTAACCTTTATTTGAAAAAAAAAACTCGACGGATTACACAGGTGCCTTTGTTATTAATCGATACAAACCTTCAAACAATCAAATGTAAATACGCGCCGTATTACTTTTTAGAGTAATTTCTCTTGAACGTTTTCTTTTCAATAATAAGTTTTATACAAACTACTCTTACTAAAATAATGAGGTAGTAAGTTGTGGGAGTCGATTGGATGAGGGCGGCAGGGGATCGATATTTCTAGGGGAGGCCTTTATCCAGTAGTGGAAAACTGTCGGCTGAAAGGAGGACGTAGTAGTGTCATATGTTTATTTTGGTATTATTATCATATAAAATTTGGTTGGGAAGTTGGGATAATGATGCCAATGTTTTGCAATGTGTAAATTCATAGCTCTTAGAAAGTGTACTGTACCTTGTTTTCTGAGTCTCTGGTGAATCGATTTTAACTGATGGTATTTTAGCAGAAGGATTCTCTTCCGCTAACTTCACTTCTTTAGCTGGTTCCGTTTTCTTTTCGACGTTGGTCGCGTCGCCTCGGGTTTTTTCCGACGATATACCTAAAATCTTTTGTAATTGCTCGCTCAGGTCGAAATCCGTTGATAAATTTTGACTTTTTTTAACTTCCTTGGGCGTATCGGGTGATTGTTTCTGTGAATCGGCGTCCGGTACAGCATCGGAAAGCGGTGGGGATATTTCACTAGGCGATGCTTTGACTTCTTTAACTTCAGTCGGTACATGTATTTCTGTCGGTGGGTCATTAGGTGAGCTATCTTGGGAGTCCGTTCTACTTCCTTCCTGTAATTCCAGTCTCGGTTGTAGTCCAACAGGAATGACTTCCGCTATTGTGTTCATACTACCGGATGGTGATTGTGAATCAATAATCAGAGGAGGTTCATTATCATCTCCGATATCTATTTTATGTTCCAAACTGATTCTTCTAGTCGGCATAGAGATACGATCGTCAGTCTTCGGCACGGAACTGCTTCGTTTAAACGCGACTTTAGTCAAATCATTATCGATCTTCACATTTGGATTACAATCCGGACTTCTGCTTTTAGGATCCGGCATAGATTCGATGAATTTTAAAGGTAAATTGTCTAATGCGTTTAATGTATCTAATTTGTCCAGAAATGGAGGATTTTCGTTACATTCAAAGTATTGTTCGCTACTCTCCGACTCTGTACACTCCGATGTTGTTTCATTGCATGATAACATGTTGTCCGCTGAATCATTCTTACAAAGAGGAACTGTAATGGGATAGAAAAGTTAAAACTTAAAGTAACTTGTAGGTATAATCATTATCAATTAATCTGTATCGTATTATAAAACAAACAAAACCTTTTTGAAAGGTTCTACATAATATTTTACCATTAGGAGTGTACGACATACTCGGACGTACACGTTATTCATAGGTGATGGATTATTTACATGATTCCAAGATAAGTTGTAACTGTAAATGCGTTTAGTATGTTAACTCACAGATATTATACATTAATCTACATTGTCTATTGATTGTAAGATATATATCAACTGAAGGAAAATTAATCCTCGTAATTTTTTCGTACTTACTTTCCGGTGGAACGTTAGTAGCGGTAATGTTCTCATCATTGATCAGATGCTTGCCGGTAGCTTCATAAAGTTTGTTGATGGACGAAAAGAAATTGTTACTCTCCTTACCCAATTTGTGGATAGCACGAAGAAGAACTAAAAATACATTTTACTCATTCTATTGTATTAAAGCTTATATAAATTGTAAAAAACTTACGCAGACTAAATATACAAATACGCCTTATAAATAAAATATTTTTACAGGATAAGACAATTTATAAGCTGTCGTAGTCAAATTATCAAATTGTGTGTTAGTTCTTTAGGATTACTTAGCACATATGGTGCTTTATTATTATATCTTGGTAGATAATCACTGTGATAATTTTGACATTTCAAATGATTTAACTACAATTACTAAGGTTATACTGTATATATTAACGCTTTTAATGATTATCTGTGACTTGATACAAATAAATAAAATAGAAGTGAAAGTAATAAGAAGTACTATTTAAAAAACTCTATAGTATTTGTTTAAAATTATATGAGTAGAATATTTACTTTTTTAGGGTAACACCAATATGTCGGCTAACATTAGCGATCGATCGCGCCAAATGCAAACGCGGGAATAGTAATAAAGTAATACACTTATTTTCCTTTAGATTGCGTGTTTGAATCAATAAAAATAGTCCGAGAAATCATCATAACTCCAAGAATAACAAAGCGTGTGCGTAAAAATAATTCCACTGTTACTAACTTGTATTTGAAATATTTGAAGCATTGTGACAAAAAATTCTAATATTCTGCAATAGTAGCGTAATTACATAACACAAAATAATTTTCATATTTTGGAATGCAGTACTCATACTGTACCGCAATAAAAATGAATCTTATTTATATCTAGTTACGGTCATAACTAGCATACCTAATGGGTAATGTAAAAGTTGTAATGTGTGATGCTTTTGAGCTTAGTGTTGGGCATCACTAATAATGATCATTTATAAACTTACAAGCACAATTGATGAACAAAGATGTGTCATTTTGCAAACAATCCATATAGGCATCCATACTAGATGCCGTGGCAATAATTTCTAGCAAAAACACAACCTCTTGTGGTTCAATGCTATTCACATATTTATCCACAGTCTTCAAGATGCAATCCGATTTGCTTTTAAACTCGTGCGCCATAAACTTGACAAAATTGACCGACACATTTATATCCTGTGATTCTGTTGACATTAAAATATTGTATGCGAGATTTAAAACAAGCATACGACATTCTGGTTCCAATTTAGAATATAACCTCTCTATATATGTGTTCTCTACACCAATAAGATATTCAATAATTAAATGTGGATATTCAATGTTGCCGTTATTGTACATATACGCAAGCGAATTTAGTAAAGATACATCATCTGGCAACACATTTGGTTGGCCTAAAAGGATGTTGTAAACTATCATAGCTGCAGCAGAAGCTATTTTATCATTTTGACCAATTAAGCAGTTTAAGATGATGGAGTCAAATTTATTCCATATCATGATTTGATTAAAAGGATTGTTAACAACTAGATTTCCTAGAGTTTGAATAAGAATTGTCATGCAGCCCTCAAATTTTTTTTGCAATTCCTCATTAAGTATCTCCACACTTGGATGTTGGAACTCTGTAGCTAAAATGAGCATTGAATCCAGTATGGAGAGTTCTTTTGAGATGTATGTTTGCATCTTTGTGCCAGCGGCAGCACAGGACCGAACCAGACGGAGGCATTGCTCTGCAACTGCGAGTGTGCTACGGTTGTATGAAGCTTGTTCCACATCCAACCTCATGATATGCAATACTTCTGCTATCAAACGTAATGTGTACTCGGATGCTTTTTTCCTAAAATAAAAAATAATAAGTGGTTATTTCTTGGTATAATTTTAAGTTCTGTCAGATTTATTTTATATATAAAATACATTATCAAATGTAAAGTTCTCTTTTTCTTAATTACTAAAAATAAATGCAACTAAAGGTCAGCAAAAATACAGTCCGACACAAGTCTTGCAAATGTGTGAACATTAATTTTTAAATAACATACAATTTCCTACAAAAAATAGAATGTGATACAATTAAGTCAGTTGCCCAATAGATTTTAAATAATTTTGCCACAAATTTCACATCACCAACCTACACAGAAAATTGAAGTCTTTACATATGTGCAAATACAAATCTTACATTCCACTGTTAAAAACGCAATATAAATCTCATATTTTTCTATACTATATTTTGAGTCAAGATGGAGTAGAGCAGACTTAGAGTTTGTATAATGTGTGAAGACCTTGATTTGGATAATAAAATGAAGACAAGTGAGACAATGGTTAGGGTTTAAATTGAATATAGATAATATAAAATCTAAGGTAATCTGTGTATCATTTGCAAACTAAGGGTATTAAATGATATCTCATGACGTACATTAATATGGTAGCAAATTTAAACAGAGCTAGATGTCTTGTCATGTTGATTCATGGAAATTTCAGGAATAGTAGTAGTATTTTTTTACTAAAATTATTAGTAGCTTATTGAATTACAAATATTTACTTATATTTCTTTTAATCATTCAAACAAAGCTTAAAAGCTTATTCTAGGATATGACAATAGTCGAATGACCCATTCCAACTCATGATCGGCAGTCTGCATCCTTAACCATTGGGCTATTAGAGCTTAACTTATAGTACATGAGTGAGAACAATAAGGCACGGCACCTTAATTTTTAGGAGTCAATTTAACCCTAAATGTAGAAGAGAATGTTAAAATATAATGAAGCAAGTAAGGAACTATAAGGCGAATTACTGCATAAGATTGGTTATCTAAAAAGTATGTATTTTTCTTACGGTCTCAATCGTCCAGTTTCTGCATCTCTGGATAACTGTGCTTCTGCACGCAACATTTCTTCCACGGCATCCCATTCTCCTGTTTCTAATTGAAAATTAATAAGCTTGGCATCTAAAAGAATTTCCTCTGCAAACCAGACGCTTTTATCTCGTGACATTTTTCCACAATCTACAAATCATTCACACTTCTTTTACTTAAATGTGTAAATTTACTGCAATACATCCAAAGAAACTTTTGGAATCTGCAATTAAAAATCAACAACAAGAATCACTACAGTCAATCAGCTGTCAGATGTCAAGCAAGCAAAAAAGGAAAGAATAGAAGTTTTAACAGTACATAAATTATATACGTTATAAATAGGGAAGGTAAATATTTTACAAATCTAAAGTGAACATTATTTACGACATTATAACTGGCGAAGTACGTAACAATTTTTATGAGGATTATGCTTATAGCAAATCCTCAATAATTTCAATAGCACATATAATTTATATTAAAAGCTTGATCTTCTTTCATGTAATCTTTGAAGCATACTTCAGATTTAATTTATACTAACATAAACAAAGGAATAATTTCATTGCCTCTCAAGAATTAATTATGTACATTTTTAAGTTTATAAGTTATTTTTAAAAAAACTTGTATATTGCAACCCCAATATCTTTCTCACTCCCACGCCCCTTCCCCCCAACCCGCTTCTTGTATAGAAGTTGAACGAAATGAAAGGAATAAGCGCTCAGAATAAGCGGCTAAACGAGCATTTGTTAGTTGAATTTTAATCGTTTTTTATGTGAATTGTATATTCGCTTTGACAATTACTCTAGTGGATTAGATTAGTGGTTTATTATTCGTGCTATATGTTCTATGAAGTGCTGTTTGTAATTATGTGTTGTTTCAAAGCGTTGGTGTGTTGAATTTGTGAGTGATCGGGGTGGTATCCTGATTCTGTGTCGTGCCGAGCAATAATGGTTCAACTTCCCGCTCGCATCGTTGGAATTTAAACAATTTGGTGAGTCATCAGCGTTTTAAAGTTGTAGTAGAAACAAAACGAAAACAAAAACGGCGGGTGTTCCGAAAATAACAGGAAAGGTTGTTTTGTAGTTCGGCTTCCTACCGTTTTACATCACAATCAGCGTTATTTTTGTCAGAAAGTTTCTCCTGCCTCATAGATATTGCTTGGAATATAATCTCGTTACCAAAATGATCATAAAAAATTAGTCGTCTTTCAGTAAAACATATATTATTAAAATTATTGCGTATATAAACATGTTTTATCACCGTGGATTTCCACTGACGTAAAATCATGTCTCTATCTTTCTCTCTGAAAAAATTGAGATAACAAAATATTTTATGTGAATGTTTTCAGCAGTATAAAGCCACGGTCATGATAACAAGGTGCTATGAAATAGATTGCAATTATAAGATAAAGTTGTCTCAATATGACCAAAACATACTTAAAATTCTGTCTGTTTATTAATTGTACATAATATTTATGAATTAAACTTTTATAGTCTAATGTTATTATTGTGGTCTATAGATCCAGTCCATCCAGTATTTTGTTATTCCTCTCAAAGTATCTAGTACAAGTCTTAAACTAATAGACTAAAACCATCATTAAAACTGAACTGAGTGTTTGTCATAAAATGAAATCTAAAATAATCTAACCTTATTTGGTTTTATATATAAAACTTTGCTAATCTTATTGGCAAATAACTATTATACAACATTGATTAGTTTATTTTAAAAAAAAAAAAAAATTATCTTTCTTTAACATTTCGTAAAACCAACGCTGATATTAAGTTATCAACAAGCAAATTAGGTTAGAAATATGTATACCATCCTGTTGTTACTCTAATCTCCAACCTAATTTATATGTGCGACTTGTTGACCTTATTTAAGATTATGATCAATGTAGACAATGTTTATTAAAGGCCAGTATAAAAGTAGCCAATCTGTTCAGATGCCCTGCCATGATTGAGTAACAAACATTCATCCAAAGTTTTGCATCTTACTAATATTATAAATGCAAAAGTTTGTAAGTATGGGTGTTTGTTATTCTTTCACGCAAAAACAGCTGAATGGATCTGACTGAAATTTGGCACAGAGATAGACTACAGGCTGGAATAGCATAGAGGCATACTTTTTATCCCAGAAAAATGTAAGGTTCCCATGGTATAATTATTTTGGTTTTTTGTCTATGACAATGTTCACTATGGATTCCGGAATGGCTACCTGGGCTAAGCCGGGTGGAGCAGGGCTAGGTTTTAATATTAGTAAGGTTATATCCATAGCACAGTAGGTTATACACAAAACAATTTGTGTGTAGAAAAGGTTTACAATCTTCATATTGTAGACATTGTAAGTCTATGTTGTTGAATAAACTTACACAAAGATTATTTCTAAGTTATTGTTATGATTGTTTAAAAATATTTTATCTACTTTATTAAAATGATTTAAATCTATTTTGTAACATTATATGTTTTCACAACAAATCCAAGTAAGACTATGTTTATAGATGGTATTATAAAAACATAGGCTCCTATTAGATCAAAGATAAACAATTATTGTAATTTTGTAATTGTATTACAACTATTATTGTAAATGTTATTAAGAAAGCTACATAAAATGAAACAATTTTTTATGTTTTTTTTTTGGTATTAGCAAATGTTGAAATTAATATATTTTATATAAAAGAAAAATACATAGTTTTCTCTTCATATTCTATTCTATTAGTTCCTAATTGTTACTGAAACTGTCTGCATTTTTCCATATTGTGGCAATAAAGCTTTATTTCCCTAGATTTATTATTTAAATTGATTTTTTTGACAAGATTGTTTATTTTTAAGTTAGTTTTATATAGGCATTGCATATAGGCACAAAATTTTATTCATATAAAATTCATCATCAACTTTGAACAAAAACAAATATTGAACTTGACTAAGTTACTTTGTTGCTTACAGTAACTTTTGTTTTTAAAAACTTATCATTGTACAAGCTCTGTTAACAATGCAAGACCAAGTTTCATGGAACTACAAATTGTTATGAATGTCTTACGTTCCAAGTGACAAGAAGAACTATGGCTATGAAGTTCTTAGGAATTTACACTAGTTAAAAATGATAAAGAGAATGTTTGAAGTAAAGACCCTTAACATTATAATCTGTCTGCTTTAGGTCAGGTACTGAATGTTTCTAATAAAATATAGCAAAGATGGTACTATTTATTTATAAAACTGTTAAAGTTATGTGTTGTTGTGTCCATTCTATGGAAAGGTTGAAAGAGTATTATGTCCTTTCATTTAATCAATCAGTTAATATTTATTGGTAATGGTTCTAAAAATAATAAATAGGGGAAAGAATGACTAGTGTGTAGCACACTCGGGTTGCTAACTTACAATCTTAGCATAGAATGTATTGCTAATAAACCTTCATAAATAAATCATATCCCAATGGTTGTGCTGCCTAATAAATAAAGAATTTTTTATATTCCACTATCAGCTATATAACCTAAATTTTCACTTACCTAATATTAATTAACCTAACTTAACACTGAACCAGTGTGAGTGTTAAAGACAACTCTAGTTCTTTTGAAATAAAGGTGTTATGTTTATGAATTTTTTTTTTCATTTTCATGAACAGTGCATATTCTTTGAGTGGGTGTGGTCATAGGAAAAGAGGACTCACGCTTTCCTCCGCAACCCCCAAAACCTGTCATGTAAT
>JWHW01048527.1:1188233-1204024 GCA_000931545.1 Papilio glaucus | reverse complement strand
AAATGTGACCTCAACAGACTGTATTACGCTATAGAATAATGCTATACGGATACAAATCATAGTTCATAAGTGTTGCAAAGACATTGACAGCAACATTCAACTATAAGTAAAGTTCTTTTAAGCTAATGAGAGACAGAAATAGCCAATGTAAAAACCATGACGTTAAATGAAATGCGTCCCCAATTGGTACGTTTTTGAGTCTTCACTTTTCGACCGCTAATGACGTATCTGTTTTGTTTTTATTATATCATTGGCATTACTTAGTAAATGTGTGTACAATATAATTGGCACGTGTACAACGGTAAAGACTATAAATATTAACTTGTCAATCTTTTGATAAAAGGCCCAAAGAAGTATTACTTGTTATCTGCTTTTCAGGCAAATTATGTCACCATCAGATTGCAAACTTCATCAGTATGGAATCTTACTAGCGATATTATTGACAACGAATTGTAATATACTCAAATACGTAGCATTATTATTATTAGCAATATTTTCATAAAATAAAAAATGTAAATGCTAAATTTAGATTTTTTTATTTTATTTAAATCCGCAACAATAAAGTAAAAATTATCAATTATCAACAATAAAGTAAAAATTAAAAAGTAATTATTAAAATTAAATATTTATTTTTTAAAAAGCCAGTACAAATAAGAATTTTTAACACATGTTCTGTAACTTGGCTGATTGCATATTCGTATGTAGCGAAAAAAAAAACTACATTGTGATTAGTGTAGTTTTTTTTTAAATATAATGAGGTATGATTTTTAAATAATAGTAATGAGGCATTTACTATCTATAATTATATAAATTTAATGTTCGTTTGTTCAAAATCTCCTAAAGTTCTTTACCGATCGTTTTGTAATTCTTATCGTGGGTTTACACTGCCGAAAACATTCACCTAAAACATATAGCCATCTCAGTTTTTTCAGGGAAAAAGACAATTTTACACCAGTGGAAGCCGAGTTACACATTGTTGTATACGCACAGAGTTTTACATTTATCGTTTACACTGAAACTAAACTGTGCCCGAGCGTTGGGAAAAAAACCACAAAAGCTTCTATCGGTTGCTATGGTAACGTTATAATAAACAATATAATAATAACAAATTTTTGACACATGTTACAGCTCGAAGTTATCATACGCGGAATCTTGAATACAACCAGTAAAAAATAAACATCTAGAATCTCAAAACCAAAATGAAACAAAAAAAAATGTTAATTACTTATTCTGTATTGATTTTAAACACTTGTATACACATTGTAACAATGTCACTGTCACTTACACTGGGAAGCGATTCACAGTCACTTGTACCGTATTTACGTTATAATAGAAAAAGGAGGGTAGACGAACAAAGTCTATTTTTGGCGCCAATACTCTGTGTGACTAACTAATACTCCGTGTGACCATCAACTCTGAGTGACCAATTATTTTAAAGTTGGCAACATTAAACTTCCTCAGGAAATAGTACCTCCGGAGAAAGAGGGTAGAATAAATTATTTTAATTGAAATAAACAGGAATAAATAAGCTCAATTTTTTTTAAAATTTAAGTCATATTAGACAAGAATGTCTAAACTTACATCACTCTGGATTAATCTAAAGAATACGAAGAAAGAAAACATCATTCCGATACTTAAATATTTTTCTAATAGGCAATCATTGGGGAAAAGACAATGGCAAATTAATTTTTCTGCCTACCCTCTTGGACCACAAGTATTTATAGATTTATAACGTAAACACGGTAGTTTGAAGGCTGTATTGCCTTCATTTATCGCCAGTATCATTGCTTGCCGCGCTTGCCTGGAGGCTTCTGAAGCTGAAAGCTTGAATCGCTCTGTGCCACTGAACCAAAGCCGCTGAAGTTCAGCGACGTACTGAAATTCGTCTGCTGCTGAGGTTGCCAGTTGCTACCTGAAAGATAAAAGAATATTTCTATGTAGATAAATACAAAGTTATAAATGTACAAGAAGCGAGAGAGGTGTCAGGATCGCGCCAAATGGAAATCTATGAGCTCTGCCTATCCGGGCGTGAGCGCATAATTATTTTTCATTAAATTCAATTCAGTAGTTTTTGCGTGAAAGGGTAACAAATATCCATACATATAAACTTTCGCATTTATATAAGTAGGATCATCACTAACCTGTACCATCTGCCGTTGGGAAGGGGGACACAGCCGTGCCCAAATATGTGAAAGGTGTTGGACCAGCCAATTGTTGAATGTTGCCTGTAAATCAATACAAAGATATCGACTTTTAAACAAAACATGGTCATAGTAAATAATGCAATCATTGCTCAAACCTTTCTTTGATTTCGATGGGACCTCTTAGATTGTTTTTTTTTTGAAACCAACCCAATCTTAAAAGTGACAATATTTATGGTAGAATCGTGGCAAACGAGTAAATGACATTTGGTGACGACGTCATTCTAAATATTTTATTAAATGACATTTAGTGACGTCATCAAATCTATCAGTCAGTTTACATCGGTGTACTGTTATTTGGCAGTTAGCTTCGCTCATTGTTTATTGGGAGTCTCTCTTTTTGATAGTTCTTAGTGATGATTTAGGCAATGATACTGATATGAATAATTTAAATTGAGTCCATTCAAATTGAGAATACTTTTATTCCAATGAGTAGTATTCTCATAAATATAAGAAAAGATTACATAAAACTTACCCAAGGCAGCCCTAGGATCCGACAGCACAGCGCTGCCAAGCCCTAGACTTATGTCCGGTAAAGTATTAGACTTGAGTTTTTTTCGTACAACCTCCGCATCATGTAAAATCTGATCTAGACTCGCGCTCGCTGTAAAAATCGAAAACAATGTTAACAAAACTTCCATCTTGATGTGGAACAAACTATACTTGAGCTGCCCTCCCACCTTGAATTTTTTGAAGAATGTTTGTTGAAAACTTTGTTATTTACTAGCGATTATAGACAATTGCTCATTTTGAGTACAACAAATACTAGTCAAGGTAGGAAAGTACTCCGTTTTTTATTCTCTTTATGGGAGTAGGTGGCAAAGGAGCAAACGGTTCTGATAAGTGACCGCTACCCATAGGCATCCCCACAACTGAGTTGCAGATGCCTATGGGTAATATTACCCTTATATGTGTTTTATGCTGATGTCAAATACACTCCGGATAAGAATACGAATCAGAAGAGAGCACAACTCTTCAAAATCGGTCAAGCCGTTAGGAATCACAATGGAATAGACATGCATACATTTTTGACAATGCGAACAAATCCTTAAGGCATTTATAATGTACTCACCTGATGGATTATCAAAGACATTAGTAGGGTCCTTGAGTATGTACTTCCGTAGGTTGAGATATTGTTCTTTCTGTGCCTCAACTTGTGTATGAACACTTTGCAAGCGCCCCGCGAGTGCTACCAAAGACTCGTGCATACGACGGATGCCCAACGTTAACTCTGAAAGAATAAGAAATTCTATTACCTTCAAAACTGCCTGTTATGTTAATTCAAACATACAGTTATAAAATAGGTTTGAATGACAAAGGTATATTTTGATAGCAGATGATGTTTGCCACTTCTATTTTTTTTTAATTTGTAGGTCTTAGTAACAGTACAGACTTAATTAATCAATTATTCCGGTATTTAATTATTATTTGTCTAAAGGACAATACCCATTTGTTATGTATTACCTATGTATAAAAATTAAATAAATCTTAAAATTCTGCTAATTTAATTGTATATTAATTAGGCACAATGTATACTGTGCAATGTTTGTCAGTTAAAACGAAACTTCAAGTTGTATTAATTAACTCTAGGACCTTTATTTCTTTATCTTTGGTAAAGGCAAATTCCAAACTAACAAGTAATATTAATACTTTTTGGACTTCGTAGCGTTTAAATCGTAAAAATCATTATTTTATTATTGTATAGTTACAATAAATAAACTTTCATTATGAGGCTTTTAAATGTATGGGAAGTGGGCATTGTTCTTTTTACTGAAATTGTCATCATCATGATCAGCCTGTATCAGTTCACTGCAGGACACAGGCCATCCCCAATGCCTTCCACAGTATGCAGTCCTCGCACCACATCCAGAGACTTCCTACTGTATAACTCTATTGAAGTTTAAACTCATTATTGTTTATTCAAGTACTCTTTATGATATTTCAAATAATTATACAATTTATCTGTTAATTTTATAGCCTTATCGTGACATATCATCAGTCAATCTAAACCAGATAACTAGCACCATTGAATTTTCTTATGTGACAATGCTTATAAGACTATCCGACTAAATTTTCTCAATCAGATTTTAAATCTATTAAGCTGTTTATATGTATCTGCATAGAAATTTATAATATTGTATACCTTGTTCGGTGAGCAGTTTAGGCGACGCCTGCATCTGTTTGTCCGCTACATCCATCTGCCTGCGGAACGTGATCAACTGTTGCTCCAGCTCCGCTATCAGATCCTTGATGTACTTCGGCGGAGCGCTGCCTTCTAGCTCCGAACCTGTCAACGGTAATGTCGTGATTAACTCAGAGGAAATTAGTGTGCATATGTGATTTATAAGAAAAAAAAGGTAAAAACCATAGATAATTTGTTTATTGTACTAGGTCACAAAGTACTAACCAAACTGACATCTATATACAGATTTAGCTCACTAAATTGCTTATCACAATATCCTTTCTCCAATTACACAATTGCAATGAAACGATTTTAAACAAATAATTTACAAAACAGATTTTATTGCTATTGTACTACTTTTTTATAGACGAAGATGGAATACGAGCAAGCTGTTCACCTAATATTAAGTGACTTCCCATAGGCATCTGGAACAAGGTATGAGTTGCAGATGCATTGCAAAAATACTTCTACTTCACGTGTTTTCCTGGCTATAATTAATAAATACTGCCCGTGCAAAGCCGGGACGAGTAGTTAGTTTACATACATATATATGTCATGAATTGTATATGAGTACTCACCGGGCGGATCTCTAGCGGCTGCCTCAGCGGCGGCCAGGGCGTCAGCGGCCGCGGTGCGCAGTCGTCTGGACTGAGCGCGCGCTTTGTTCGTCTCCCCGCGGAGTGCGAGCGCGGCGCGCAGCGTTGTCTCTGCTTCACGACCCACCTGGAATATAAACGGGTGGAATATGTTAGTAGAAGCTGGGAGCGATGTCATGTGATCACCACTCATTAACAAGAGGCCAGAGGCTTGATCCCTGTCCTTTTCCCCTTCCCGTCCTTTTCTAATAAGGAGAGGATGGGAAGGAAGGATGGGATGGGAAGGGAAGAATTTGAAAACAGGAGAGGTGATAGCTGATATGAAGAGATACTAAAGACTTAAAAGTTTCCCAAGTTCTTTGTGTAGGTAAAAAATTCAAAAGGGCTTACTGGAATTAAGCAGTTCTAATGTTCTTTTACCCTAAATAGACACAACAGACCATATAGACTTATATTATTATCTATTCTTAAAATGATGAAATATGCGATTTAGTAATTTACGTAAGAACTACATGGAATCCCTTTTCTCCTAAAATCATCTTTATTTTAGAGTTAATAAGAACTATATTACCTTGTGTAAAGGCTTGATGGATAAACGCATCACTTCTGAACTGAGAGACTTCTGTTTCTTGACAAACTCCTTGAATGTATCTACGAGTGTGGACAGTTCATTCGGTAGTTTTGTTTGCTTTGGTGGTTCAGCTGTAAAAGAAAACACTTTGATAAACACACATATCTCGTCTGACGTGCGATAGATGCTGCTGATGCAGTCTACCAGTCAATAATTAGATATGTATTATTGAATAGAACTTACATTTACCATCACCTGTCGTTGAATTTGCTGCACCAGTGCCAGTTGGTGCGACCCCGCCCAGACCCAAACTGGGGGTTGCTGCAAAAAAAAAATGATTAAAGTTTTTTTTAGCAACATTCATACGTGGCACCAGAAGTAAACAACATCATTCCTTTTGACATCGTGCCTACCTATGTAACCTCTATAGGTTGGCAATGTTTCTAAAATTATTTTGATTGTTGTTCATTCTAACATGATTGTCTGAAAAACTTAATGTTGATGTCTATGGGTAGTGGTCACTTAACATAACGTGACCCAATTACTCGTTTGCCACCTACTCCCATAAAAAAAAAAAAACAAAAAAAAAGATTGGCAGGTGTTACGACATGTACAATAAGTAGAAATGGTCTTTCTCGTTAAATTTTTTCATTGATGCGCATCGTTCATAATCCGCATCGGTTGCATCTATGCCGAAAATAAGGATAGTTACGCAGCAAGGGTATAAATGTATATGTATTAATTGTATATTCTACTACGGTTTTGTAAATAATTAAATACGACAATTAACGTTAAGACCTAAATTAATATAAACTAATGATAATTTCGCAAGCGCTTGCACTGCTGTATTATTGTGTTGTTAGTTGTCTCCCTCGCACAATTACCGAGCTCACCGAGAATGAGAAAGCAAACGACATTTCGATTTATAATGCCACGCTTCGTTTTATAGTTGCGCGGTTAACTGGTGTCACTCGCTCGCAGCGTTGTTCGCATCGTATACTGCCATCGATGCTTAATTTTTTTACAGAAACTACCATCAACAAAATAAATGTAAACAAAAAGGAATTAAATAAAATACCTGATGTGGATGGCTGCGTTGCAGATACATTACTATTGAGTGTAAGCCCTGCAATGATACTCTTAGTAAATAAAAACAAAATATAAAGAAAATAAATGAACTAAAATGTACAAAACAAGTGAAAACATCTACAACTTATCAGTCCATGCCTAAAGACCTGCCTCATGTCTTGCCATCTTAACTGTTCTAATTATATATTAATGGTTATGACTTGGAGAAGTTGTTTTCAGCTCTTTAGTCTCTTTGTAGACACGAAGGTGGATCTCACAAAGTGACTACAGGTCAACCCTGATAATAATGCTTTAACGGGCCCAGTAAAGCGAACCATAGAAAAATTGCACTACTGTGGTGACTACATTAACTACATATGACAAACAACAACTCAATATGACAATGAGAAACATCAATATTTACTGATATGAGAAATCAAAGATTCTGTCTTTAAAAACGAGGTACTCAGTTGCTATATAAATTAATACTAAATATTTAGAAATTTCAAAAGAACAATAGGGTAGTAAGTTTCAAAAGAACAGTAGACAGTATGAAGAAAATTGGCAGATTTTAATATATGCAGTACTATAAAGTGATTGTAATAATTAGTATCCAGTTTATATTATTTATTTCTAAGCTTTTGATAACACTTCAACTAAACACATTTTTGTTTTGCACATATTGACGTCATTCGAGTCGCCATGACAGCTTGACGCGTTTTTGTTACTAAATAAAATATGTTCATGTTGTTTTTTTAATATTTTGCATAAAATAGACCATAAACCACACACACAAATTGTCAACTAGCCTATAAATAATACAAATATTTTCTTCAGAAAAATAATCTTAAAAGCTACAACTGCTGAAGAAATATTCAAAGTTTCATAAGAATCTCACCCTTTGAAGGGCTCAAAGTAGGATAGGTGTCTCTTGTAGCACTTTTGATAACATAACCTCTCTTTCGACTTGTCTCTTCTATACTCATTGTAGGTTGCGTGTAAACATTCAATGATATTGTAGGGATTGTTTGATAGGTTTGGGTTATAGGAACAAAGGGTGACGGTGAACCTTGGTATGGAAACATTATCACACTGAAAAAGGAAGGGTTATTTAATAAAGCTGTAGAACATAATAACAACTACTAATAAATTATTAAGGTAACGCACTACTTGATTTTTTGACAAAAAAAATGCATTTATCTTGTTTAGATATACTATTACAATGTGTAGAACTGCACTGTTTTTATTTGCGCACAGTTGTTAGTTATCGTTAAAATTATTAATTAAAAGTATCACTAGTTTTTTAAAGAAAATATAAGCATAAAATATTAGGGGTTTAAGAACACCCTTAACAGTTTTTTCCCTTAATAACAATAACATGTAGCATTCATGCAAGGAATTACACAACGCCACACAATCATCACAACCCAGAAACAGGTTATAAACAACAACCAAAAGAGTATTCAGTGTATTATTGCTAGCATTTATCTAATAAAAATGACCTATGAAAAGGAATGGAAAGAGAAAAAGAGAGGATGGGATATTCTGGTTATTTCACTCACTAGACAAAACACAGACCAGACCGGCTTCTATAAATATTTCCTACTGTATCTGGTTGGTAACTTCATTAAAACAACTTACCAACCCCTGTTATAATGTAATGCAAATTATAATGATGGCGGCTCTGTGGTTAGCCAACCGATATACCCCGCTAATACTTATTTTCCAATTAGTCTCTAATCCAGCCATTTACAAGTGACTAGCACATATATTTATTATGTAATACTTAACAATGTGTCTATTCTTACCAAATGTTCCAGCAGCTGTTGTAGTGGTACTGGTATTAAATAGCCCAAGCCCGGTCTGAGTGGTGGTAGTGGTGCCGAAACCAAAACCTCCTAAGCCACCGAGTCCTGTCTTTGTAGTAGCCGGAGTTCCAAAACTCAAACCTGAAATAACATATTCGCTTACTTGGATTTTAATGAATGTTGATCATCCATAAAAATTCCCATCATCACTCACGTCACCGACCTTATTCAGTGTTAAGTACAACAGTTCAATATTTCACCAATCACCTAAACAAAGACCAGATAAGAAAAAAAAATTAGACTTTGCTTTTGAGAAATATACAAACTTTGGTCTTGGCTAAGAATATAAGGTATAACTAGCGGATTAAAAAACTAGAGAACTGTAACAATTAATATCTGTTTAATTCTAAAAAATGCAAATGTAAGTATGTTTGTGTTACAATTTCATGCCGCAACATCTAAAGCATTTATTATGAAATTTTGCACATACATGGGTGCAGAAATGGATGTAGGATACTTATGTATAAGATCGCTATGTTCTTACCAGTTGAGGCCGTAGTGGCTGTGGTACCACCAAAGTTGAGTGCACCGGTAAGACCTGGGGTGCCAAACGATGGGGTACTTGTGGCACCAAATGCAGATGTGCCTGCTGTACCTGTGGTCAATTATATTTGTGCTTAAAAATCTACAATATTTTTAACACCAGGTTTCAAGAACAAGATGAGTCTCCAGATAAATTGCATCTATTTCACAGTAGTAGTGTCCAAAACAACATCCAGACAACCAACAACTACCTGTTGCACAAATGGACCAACTCGCTGGTGAAATACCACAACTTCACAGAAGACTGGTGTGTATTTAACAGCAATTCATCTAATGAGTGATGTGGCGGAGACCCTATCCTAGTCCTTTCTCAATTTAATGGGTGAGGAGATGGAAAAGAAAATTCCTTTTGTTTATCAATTTGCCTGTTAAAGGTAGGCGAATAGTAGTATAATAAATGATAGATGCATCTGCAACTTATTAGCTTGTTGTAGATGCCTATGAGTAGTGGTAATTTAGTATTAGGTGCACCAATTGCTCACTTTCCAGCTTCTTTTATAAAAAAAGCAGTAAGTTTCTGAAAGAGACCAACTAATTGATACAACAGAAATATTTGGAAGTGTGGATGTGGATATTATTTGTGTATTAAATATGTTTAATTTAAAACACTGGTATATTTTGTAACAATACTTTACACACACACTGCAGTGAGGGCCCAAATGAAATCATTGCTGCTTATGACATTTAATGCAATAACTATTGAATTTAAGGATAAGTATAAAAATATGTAATACTGTAATAATTAATTATAAACAAACACAAAAACATACCAAAAGCTGGAGTAGTAGTTGATCCAAATGCTGGTGCAGATGTACTAGCACCAAATGCTGGGGCAGCAGTAGCCCCAAAAGCTGGTGCGGTCGACGTAGCACCAAACGCGGGAGTAGCTGTAGCACCAAATGCGGGAGTTGTTGCTGCAGCACCAAATGCAGGTGCCGTCGTGGACCCAAACGCGGGTGTAGCGGAGCTAGTTCCGAAAGCAGGTGTTGCTGTGCCTCCAAAAGCCGGCGCTGCAGATGTTGCACCAAATGCTGAAGTAGCAGACGCCCCAAAAGCAGGTGTTGAACCACCAAGACCAAATCCAGACGTAGAACCGAACGCAGGGGTAGCGGATGTATTTCCAAAAAGTCCTGTCGATGGCTGTGAGGTAGACGTTAACCCAAAACCTGGCGTGGCTGGTCTGAAAAAAATATTTATTTGATATGAATTTTAGGTTATACTCAATTGTCACTTTTAAAAAAATTTGTTGTTAATCGTGTCTAAGGAGTTTGTATCAAATTCTGACAGAAGAACTTACTTGTTTGCGCCAAAATTAAAGCCAGTTAGAGAGGAATTAGCGGGAGCGCTTGACGGTGTTCCAAACGAAAAAGACATAATTATAACGAACTTTTGCTACTATCACTAATCATAAATTCTTTTAAAAAGGCTAAATAAACCGTATATAATAAACAGGAGTTACTAGAAATGTTAAACATTTGTTTCTATTTTATAAATATATTAAAAAAAGTTTATTTCAATCAAAAAAGTTTTTATAGATAGACGATGCACAGTTGGTACGAAATTTGACTGTGCAACCAGTGTTGTCAACTGTAATTTTAAATAATCAGTAGATAAAGTGCAGAAGATGGTAGAATTTAATCAGAAATCGGTAGATGTACCGATTTTAGAATTACCACCAACCAATAGTTAGAATTTTACAAGAATAAAAATTAAGTAGGTACTGAAGCACTGCCGCTTACCTAATTACCTGCTATAAACCTTTTTTTATTAAAATATCGCAAAAGTTTGAAGTTGTTGTGTTACTTATATACCTTAATATATTTTAGAAATAATTGAAACTGTTTTTTATTGTAGAATATTTAAATTTAAAAGAATATTACAATTTATAAATTGTATAATATTTCTTAAATATTGCGTCGTAAAATATTTTTAAAAGAACCTACTAAATTGTGAGATTTATTCCTTCGGTTAAATGAAAATTGTTGACAAAACAACAAATAGACAATTTATCGTTAGATAATGCGTATTTTATAAAAGAACAAACGTAAATGGATATATAAAGACTCATAAAAACATAAAAAATTATATTTTCAGAGTCCATTTTATTTTATATTTTATTAATAAACAAATACGAACTATTAAATATGAAGAACAAACGATATGTAAGATAGATGTAAGAGTAAAAGTTCAAAAATTAAAAAATAAATTAAGGGGCTGACCTATATGAGCCTGTATAACCTCCATGACCTCGTAGAATCAACTGTCAAAAAAATACGAAGAAATACAAAATTGACGTTTCAGTTAGAAAGAATCAAAATATTCGATGAAACTGTAATTTGCTATACATATGTACACAATTTGTCGAAAATGAATTTCTTAGCAAGTGCTGGAAACCTTTCAAAATATAGCAAAGCGATATTTAAGACTACGCCATCTCGAGAAGGAATTCAATTTCTCACGATTAAATACCCGAAACATGTAATAATAAAATACCAACCACCTCCAATTACACAAGCGAAGGAACATCAGAAACGACTACTCACAGGGCACCTGAGAGTCGAATCTGGCTATAGTCAAGGTGCTAGAATGTTAAATTATTTTCAATATTGATTAAAAATAACAAAGGTTCACACTTGTTTTTGTTAAAATTTACTCTGTAAAAAGTGTTTTAAGACTTAGCGTCTCATCATATCTTAATACAAAATATTTTATATCGTCTCAATCATTGCAGTTTGACTCTTTAGCGTCTTTGCCCACGACATTTTGTGCGCGCGGATGAGGTTGAACGCTGTTAAGGCGCCTAGCGAACGCAAGAACGTCGACGCGTTGTGAAGTTGATTGTGACTTTGTATCGCCAGGTTCAGTTTATATATGTATTATCTATGCGCCAGGCCACAAAAGCGTTCAGAGGACGCGGTTGTCAAAAACGCCCGTCGTCTGCGCATTCAAAAAATGTGGGCAAAGGACCTGAAGCCTAAAATATAACGATTTTCATTTCGCTGTCATTCTATTTTATTTCTATATGAAACAGTGCCATCTATCAAATTCACTGATTTCGTTACATTTTTAAATGAAAACATTTCCCATGAAATGTATTGCTACATGATTCTGCAAAGTGTATGTTTTATCTGGTTATATTTTTTAAACTTGTCTTCTTGGTAACACCTAAATTTAAATATTTGTTTAGTAAATTGTAAACTCACGTTGAAAATGATACATTGCAGAGCAAAATTGACTAATAATAGTTTTATACGCGTTTTCCTCTAGTAAATACCGATGTAACTCGCTAGATGGCTCTTTTTTCAAAATTATGGTCTTTATTTAAAGTTATTCATTATGCTACCTAAAATTGTATGTTCTTAATACAATCTAGATTGTTTATACTATGTGCACATTAGTTCGTATTAAGTAAAAAGAAGCAATCTGTCGCCTCGAAGTATTAGTATAACATGCCAGGTGTGTGCATTACACTAAGTATTTGGATTGGAATAATTTGCTTTCCAGAAGTGGCTACAAAACTATTTCAATTTTAAATTGGCTACAAAAATTCAAACTAATTACTACTTATTGCATTTAATAGCGATACCTTATGTCTTCAACTGAAATAAATTAAAAATAATTCGCATTTTTAAATTTATTCAAGGTGGCCAAATACATATATTTAAAAATACCTACCTACTTTTGAAAATGTCACATAATTTGTCTACTTGGTTATTAAACCCTAGGTCCTAGAGCTAAGTTACAATACTGAATGTTCTAACATTTAAACTACTATCGTCTATCGTTCTTATCATGCCATCTAATGCATGAAAACAAACTACAAACTACAAAGTCGGTCAGCGCTTTTAACCTCCTTCGATTCTACATTCTTTTGATCTGTGAGTCTGTTGAAACAATAACATAAAACATTTGTCATCTGAGTTTTTTTTTTCAGAAAGAAAGCGAAAGACGAGATGTTATAAGTGAATGTTTTCGGCAGTGTGAACACGGCGTTAGTACATTATGTCCATGTCAAAATAATAAAATAAACTACTTTAAAAATCGAACTTTACTATTTGCACATCAAATTCAGGCTTTTGGAAATCAAATTCAGGCGTTTCCTAGTTAATTTGATAGGCAGACGCACGAATTTGGTTTACAAAACTCCGAATTTGAAGTGAAAAACTTAAGTCTACCTACGGGTAGAAAATAAACAAATTTGTTAGAGAAGCGTGCGGAAGCCTTATTTCAATGCTCCAAGTAATAAAGTTCCCGCTTCATCCGTACTTTCGTGTCGACTATGTGCTGCGAGCGACCCGGGGTCCCTCGGGACTATATTGCTGGCATTAAGAGATGTCTTGCAACGGAGAACTGCAAGCGTTATTCAAGGAAGCATAATACGTTGTACCGAATTACATGTTGAATGCATTTCGTCTTAAATATTACTATTATAAATAAAACTGGTTATATTTTATGTAAGAGTAGAATAGAGTCCACGTATAGATTTTAAATTGGAATTAGATTCACGCAATAAATAGGAGCCACTGCACTACTAACCGCTTCTTGCACTGCTCCTCGCAATGTTACTTTGAGGGTTCGGGTCGACTTTTTAAAATGAGATTATTATATATTAGCTACAGTTTTTACGGCCGGCCGCCTGCCTAACGCCAACCCTCCTCGGAAAAAAAACCAGGTAATCGTTATGATTTTTTAATTATAGAAATAAAAAATTGTTTTAAATTTAACATCTTTTTTTAACGTATACTTGGCGTGCACATTTTTCCCCCGTTTTTTCACAAATGTATGCAATATGCAAATAACTTCTCAATACAAACTAATTTATATCGACTGTGAATTAGAGAATTTTGTTTCCCTCGTACAGTTACGCATTTTTTTATTAATATTTATATTGTGTTTTGTAAAGTGTTAAATTTTCAGTTGTGAATGTGAACTTGGCGCGATTTTTACAGTGAATCTGTTCTTGTTCGAATTTTTAAGTGTATAAAAAAGTTGTTAATGTTATTGCCGAATCTTTTTTTTAATCGAATTTACTGTCAAATAATTTTACAAATGTATTAAACAAATTAAACCATTAAAAACATAAAATATTTAATTTTAAAGGTCCTAGAACACGCTATTAACTTTTTCCTTTTTGCTACGTATATAAAAGTCAGACAGTGTACGCACACGGGGAGTCCGTTTCTACACAGTCAACTAGTGATGGGTATAGAGCTTCTAAATCTTACCCAACAGACCGCCAGCATGGAGTAGTGACCCATGCCCGGTCCCCGCCTCCTTTGGGACTCTGTCTCACTGAGTTGCAGCCCTCTCCGATACTCCGGCCACGCCGCCGTCGACAAACCTAAGGCTACAAAGTCTTATTCTCCCGACCGAGGAGTTCTCCAAACACAACCCCTCAACTCCACTGCTGTAGATAGTATGACTCCCTTTTTGAGCTCTTTTCCCTTACCATTTGTTCGTTTAAGGGAGATTAGTATATAACTATTACAGAACCTAAGTACTCTCATCCATAATCTGGGCAGTCGAATGCAAAACCAAGGTACTCTAATTCCTCGCCTTCTAGGCCGGTAAAAATAGAAACATATTATGTAAAAGTACGAGTTAATTTGCGGCGTACACTCTTCTCCTGGCGATGTCTCCCGACTCAGGACTTGATACAAGCTTTGACATGCTCTTCAATATATAGGGATACTTTGCAAAGTGCGCGGAGTTTGAATGCGGTCGCGTTCTATGCACCATTTCATATATATAATTCTTGTCTTTTATACCACAGAACGACGTAGGAGGTTAGATGGTAAGCTATATACTTATGTAATATCACTTCAGTTGGAATTTTAATTATTTACTTTCACTACAAACTCGTAGTAATCTAGTTCCAAAGAGACAGAGTCAACCAAAGTCCTAACAGAGCTGAGCATTTTGGCTCGCCGGTTTATTTCTCTGTTTACTACCTACTAACATAAAAGGTGGGATTGTTCGGGGAATTGAAATTTCTATAGGGAATCTTTCAATCCTGTTAATCTTGATAAGATATATAAGAAGTTTGTATCTCTCACGATGGTACGAGACAGCGAATGATTGCAATTACTTTTTATCTTTACATGTGTCGTCTACTTGTTTGATAGTCTACTTTTTTTAGTACATTTTGATATTAAAAAAAACTTGTATTGGTATAGTAAGAGCAAAAAAAAGAAGTAGGTTATAATCGAACTATAACTAGTTACGTTACATTTTGCTGTGAACCAAGGTTAAGAACAATTTGTAAACCTTGTTTCACAGCAATATGTAATTATTGTAAACAAAGGTTTTTACGTTAAAATTGCAAATAAATACCAAAATATTTTCGAAAAACATTACCCTATAACAATATTAACATCCATATTATAAAATTTCACTTCTCTTTATCTTAAAATTTCTACAAAATTACACACATTTCCGATGAAAGTATAAAAAGTGTAAAATTCTATCTTGTTTTGAAACAAGGTAGAAACACAAGTTCGCCGTACGTCAACTCACGTATTATCCATTATATATTTAAACAGGGACGTGTGCGTCCCTATATTTCACGTTTTAGCCAAGACTACACATCACAGAGCAATATTGTGATTGTGGTTGTGGTACTAGCCTCAACGTCCACACGTGTCACTAGTGTGGTTGCATGTTGTAACGTGTAAAAGATAGGCTGAGAATGTATTTTCGTTAATTTGTTACTATTATTCTGGACTGTTCTAGAACGTCCTCGATTAGTCTCGACATTTCTAG
>JWHW01048527.1:1141994-1187616 GCA_000931545.1 Papilio glaucus | reverse complement strand
TTTCTAGGATAATCTGAAACATTCCGGATCGATCTATGAACTTCGACAATAATCTGGAAAGCTCTAAAATATATTACTCTGCGAAGCGGGAGTTTGCAGTTAAATATATAATTGTTGCGCATTCTCGTGCTCTCCGTGAAGGGAAAATCTCACGTATTACCCAGAAGCAGAAAGCTTCCGTAGTCTCACCTACGTTCAATGAAAATGAATACGGCAAGAGCTCCTAGCACGAGGACGTTAAAGAGAAGCCATTAAAGATTTACGACCTCACTGGACGGCGGCCATCTAAACTGCGGGTAGTCGGATCGATTCCTAGCCGTGTTGTAGGTATGTACTAAAAAGTATTTGTTCAGAATTTAGTATGTATGATCATTGACAACAGCGCCATCTATTATTAATTTACTTATAAATGCCTTGTGGGAGAAATATTTAGTTAGTAATTAAAATATCTCTTAATACTTTCACTAGTACTAATCAAATGTGGTTAAGGACAACTTTTATTAATGATAGTATTAATCCATAGTACTGTTACACAACTGAAGGTAGTTCTAGCTGACCATCAGTTTGTTTTCACGCCTACACAATTTAACTAGTATTATCATTTTAATTTTATAATTTAACTGACAAAATATCAACTTCTCACAGAAGACAAGCGAGAAGTGTAAGTATTCTGCGTTTCGTCTGATGGGTGTGGTGCCCAAGGCCAAATTTTGGTCCCCTTCCCACTTTCACACACGGAAAGGATGTGAGATGGAAGAGGATTCGACGGTGAAGGGTATGGATGGGAAAAGGAAATATCCTTCTATTTATCTCTTCCTGCGTCTATAAAAAGTAACGCATCTGTAACTCATTGCGGATGCCTGGGTCACTTGATATCGGGTGACTCGCTCGTTTGCCACATTCTGCTATAAAAAGTGTCACTCACACCTATGAGACAAGTGCAAGACATGATAAGCCCTAACTTGAAATTGTGTCTTTCTGTGTACTTTTTAGGTTTGGTTGGTATATATGCGTATATAACTAAATATTTTACTCTAGTTTTATAATAAAGTAAAATATATACCATATTGCTTTATGGTTATATAAAAGGGAAGTTTGACTTTCCGTAAATCTGAATTGAAAGACGGACAGACCCGCGGGCGCCCTCTGAACAAGTTTAATTGACTTTCGAGATTTTTAATTATGAACTCGAAGAGAGAGACACCGAGCGGAACGAATCTTAGACTTCCATCTATTATGAATGTACAGATCTCAAGAACATTCTTCTTAATTTTTTTTTAGTAAAACCAAGTTTTTTTTCGCGGCTTGTTTCGTGTTGATTTTAAATTTATCATGCTCATCGAATAAGATTACTTGTAATAATGTCCCCTGCATCTATTGATACAAGATTTGACTATTGGTTGAATAATTTAGCTAAGCTTTGATAAATGGATCTATTTAAAATAATCATTCATGTTGACTGTGGCTACATTTATCTTTTTATTCAATCCAATCCAATTTTATCAATTTTTTTTATCACATCCAAGCCTTAAAATTAGTTGCCAATCCATGTTCTATCGCTTAGTGTACGTATTCCTGTCTGGATTTAAAAAAAATATTAGGATGGTAAAGGTATCAAAGTTTTCGTTTTTCAATAATAAATTAAAAAAAAAACTTTATTAACTTTACAATAAATTATTATTATTATTGGTCATCGTTGACGCGTAACGAAAAAAATTTCCTACCATGCCAAAAGTTTAACTTCAAAAACTTTAACCTCACGTCTTTTAACTGATACCAGATAAAGATATATTTTTTAAAATAAATTATCAAATGTCTGGGCAAATCCTACACCTTTGTAGACAAGATGATGTGACCTGCAGGTTACTAGTCAATTCAATTTATTTCAATTGTCTTTTTTACTCTGTACACAGGCTCACATAGAAGATGGGTAGCAACATAAAGTATGAAGGGCCACCTGGTACACCGCCACGCGCAAGTTATCAAGATAATGGCTGGATTGTGTATTTATTGGGATATTGAGGCGACGGCAGACGGTTCTGTAATATTTATGACGTAATCATTTTTTTAGGAATCGAATAACTCTCGTTTATGAACATGGAATTGACAACTGCACCTGGTGGTCAGAAATATTGTTATACTAGAAATCTTGGTTATATAATGTACGTTACTTGTTTGTTTGTTACATGGAATGACGATCTAGTTGTAAGTTTTATAGTAGTCATATGAGTTTTTAACAACCGACATTAAATACAAATCGGAGATGTCAATAGTGCGAAGTGTAGAGAATGTCAATAGCGCGAAGTGAAGAGGATGTCAAATGCATGAAATGTGGAGGATGTGCATAGCACGGACATCAATTTGACTTTTGTTGATAATGAGGCAGAAGCGGTATAAGGCCATGCTTCGAGTTTTGAAGAAAATGGCAGCGTTCTACACGGATTAAGGATTTTGGTTCTGAAACGATCAGATTATGAAAGGAGAATTTGTGAATATGAAATCATTTATGAATTCAGCGAGGAGACGCCTTGTAGCGAAAACAGCGTTACATGTTTGACAACCCAGCAGAAAATTAAGACGCGGTGAGTTTTTTTAGATTTATTTGCTATTTCGTGTTGACTTTTATTCAAAATCTCAATGTTGATTTAAAACGTAAACGTAATATTGCCATCAAAAGGTTATCATCAAGCGAGTGTCATTAAATAGTGCCAAAGATGTTTGATAGATTAAAAGTCACGTTGTCACTAAAACCGCGGCATAATAATGTTTTAAGTTTACGATGTAAACTACCGTGATTTACACATTCCTTAATTTTGATACTAATAATTTAGTGACTGTCCTGAATAATCTTTACGATACACAATTTTACCGTTATCGATGCTGACGTCTTGGAACATTAATTTTAAGTTATTATTGTTTTAATTTTGAATCTGTATTCGAACAATTTTATAAACGATTTGTAACAGATTATCAAGTGAAACTTTGTTTCGATTAATAGAATCTAGTTTGACAGTACAAATTCACTCTTATCGACTTAGTGCGGAAAAGAAACTCGTGGACTATCGAACTATCGAGTGTATGGTCGTCGTCGTAATATTATTCGACTAAAGTATACAAGTAAAATAATTATATAAGTATTGATCGCGAATTAAATAACAATACAGTACCTTAGTGTTGTCCTTTAACGTTACTTTCGGACATAAATTACATTTAAATAGTGCTCGTCATCATAGTGATGTGCTTTTGTGAGTCCAGTAGTTGTCGACGTTATTAAAGTGATATTACGTTTAAATAACCGCGTTAAAAGAGATATCGCGAGGTTAGACTGAAGCATATTTACAATGCTTTAATTGTTATGACAGGTGCAAATTTCTTATCGTGTAGTTATGCGGCATCACTGATCGTTTTGTTATTGTAAACTGTAGGTGCGTGATAAAATCAAATGAAGTAATTATCTGTATTGAACGTTTTAGATTTATCCTTAAATTAAACAGAAACGTCATTTCGAAATGTTTAAGGTCTTAACCGTAATCGTAAAATCTTAATGGTTAATTTTTACCTATCCTTATCGCATTGAGGCAGTCATTGTTTAGTAATATTCATTGGTCACTCGTTAATCTTGAAAATGATAACTTAAAAAAAAAAGAGAGAAAGAGACTTTGATGAAAACTCTACTAATAATACCCGATATATTACGCGAATAGGCGTAATGTAAAAGATAAACTATAATTATGATTTGAAAGAATGTTTTCATTTTTATTAACGTTTTTACAAAACGTGTTTGATCTATTAAATGGTTTAATATCGACGCAGACTAGCGCTTAGGTCAAGAAAAAAGTGGAGAACCACGGTCATTATGCGAGTATGTAACTTAAATAATTGTATCATTCTAGTATTCTTAAGTTACAACTTGAATGCTACGAGTCAGAGCATGTTAACGAACAAGTAAATAAACGCTAGGGTTATATCAATTTTAAGCGCGTTTTGTCAGTTTTACCACAGAATAACTAATAGGAAAAAGAAAAAAAAGGAGAAAAAAAAAACAAAACCGACTTCAAGAAATATATATTCAAAAACAACAAATACACTAAAATGTAAAAAATAATTTTACTCAATTGTAAGAATAAATTCTTAAATCATATTTATTTTTAGAGTCGTTCAGATTTGGTCGCACAGGTAAGTACGTGGTGTTCGAAAGACGTCACTCACTAAGCTAAAGGATATTACGCTTGTAAAGCGAAGCATTTCTTTTGTTTATCACCTATAGCATAAAACCCGTGGACGCAATTAACTGCAACATCACTTAACACACTGCTTCCTGGACCAAAAACTTGTGTTCTGTCGCTTTGGATTCTTTTACAATAGCTTCAGAGGTCATTTTGCTTTGAACTAGCAACCCGGAAAGATTGGGCTACGAGTCTTTGTTGTCTACTGACTAGACTGCCGGGGGTTGGGGGTGCGTTTTGTTTTATTTGGCGAGACGCGGCGTACTTGTGTGTGTAGGATCGATGTGTCAACGTTATGCGCTTACTTGTTGGGTTTGTTGAGTTTTCGACAAGTGTTTCACTTTAAATCTAGATGGTACACCTGTCTGAAGTGAAAGTGTTTCGGATATATCACAAATGTACTGAAACGAGTATTTGTTTATGAAGATAAAACTTCTATAGCCGCGTTATACGATATTTGGTAGGGGAAAATCTTATATGTTTCCGTGAACAACGTGCATCAGAAACACGCGTTAGCTTGTTATTTGAATTTGGAATTGTTTCGACGATTTTTTTTTTTCATTTATTTTTCTTGTATTCAATTTGCAATTTATTGTTAAGGTTCAAGGGTTTATTTTTGTTGACTATTTACTTATTTTAGAACTACTGTTGTCTGTTCCCCACTTGAGTTTTCACGTTTTTCGGGAGTTATAAGGACTGCCTGTGTTTTTTTTATTATATTATGATTAAGGATGCATTACGATAAGGTTTTTTTAAGATTTGATGATTAAAAAAGTTACTAACTCATAGTCAATAGCTCTATGCATGAGTTCTAAAACTTCGTGGTAGAATATTCAAAGAATTGATTGTAGAAAAGAAACGACTTTCTAAGATTTTTGGAACGGCGGCGACGTAGCGTGGGTAGGTTACCCACAAGACGAACTGGATAAGGACGTCAAATACCCACGTACAGCAGCCCATGTAGGCCCACACCAGAATTACTCTATCGAAAGACCCATGGTAAAATTGTATTTAAGTTAAATCCAAAGCGAGGAAACCTAAAGAACATATTGCTGTCATCGTGGTAGGGCCATTGCTATTTAAACCATATCATAACACATCAAAGTATAAAAGAGATTACAAGAGGAAAGCGTAGAACCAACAAGTAAAAACATCATGATGTTTTTTTTCATGAAAGTTTGCCCTTTTCTTTGTTTCTAATTGCGTATGAATGGTTAAGGCTGCGTTTCAGTTCGTTGAAAGGGACCGTTGCACTACGTATGTTTGTGTATGCGTGCGGATGGGCGTGCAGTGGCGGAGGGCCGGCGAGGGCCGGGGAGGGCCGGGGAGGGATGGCGTCGCGACGCATCGATCGACACCTGTGGCGGGACTTCCCCGTTCCACTGATAATGTAAACAAACACTATAAAGCAATAGTCGATTTGTTTTCGAGATTACTAGTTCTCATGATAACTCGATTTGTTTAGTTTGTAAGGTCCTAGGTGCCAATCTCTGCTAATATTGTCGTGAGCTTAGTAGAAGAATGGTTTAAAGTTTTTTTTTTATTTGTAATAGAATTTACTAAGATTGACAAAAGAAATAGAGATGCGCCATCAGCTAATCTTCTACAGTGTTGCCTGAAGTTAATTGTGGTAATTTAACAAATTACCGTTAATTTTGTAAAATCACATAGCGTTCTTTTTAAATGAAAATTTAGTTAGTAAACTATTGAACATGATCAATACTTCGATATCAAAATCGTTATATTTAGTTTTTTTATTTATTTATTTGATGAATGATAATGACGCTTCTAATGCCGCATGAATTATTAATATAAGTTAAGTATTTTCTGAGTACACCCATTGTAAACAAACAAATCTTTGCCCCTTAAAGTATAGACAAGTCACAAGCGTGAAGTTTACGTTCAACGCCGGCGTCTGCATTTTATTGCATTACCGATCCTTTGAGACCACTTCCAGTCTAGGAAATTTCACAGACACATAAATTTCGTTTCACTCTTCTCCTTGAAACCCTAAGTAATGAATGTCTGAGTTCTATTCTAATTAGTTTTTAAGGATAAAACCTTGATCATTTGTAGAAGTAGAAGCAAATAGTTTCATTTAATTAGGATTTAAATGTCAAGCCAGCTTGCATCATAAGATTTTCGATGTTCAGATTTCTATTTTGTCTACCAACCTGTTCCTTAGCGGATACGCAAATATTTATTTCGCGGTACCTGATATGAGGATTCAAATCAAACATGAGGTATCTACAACAAAAGAATGGAGACAAAGAGTACCTGCAGGCTGAATGTATAACTACTGCACACACTTCTAGAACTATTCGAATCTTTGTTGAAGATTCAAAAGAATTATGGCGTTTAAGAGATAATAAATATGGTGATGATTTTCTAGCACGTCTTTCATATGAATAACAGCCCTTTATGCGCTTTATAAGCAGGAATATCGACACGAAGCTTCCCATTAACTACCGATTCCTACATTAATTACCATAACGTAACAGACAATCACCAAACTACAATGCAGTTACATAGTAATAACTTACCTTTGTCATACAAAATTGGACTTTATTCTAATATAATAAGGATTACAATTTATTATCAAAATTGTCGAGATGCAAATCTAACTTCGCAAGGATGATTACCGACGCAACGGATACTTTGGCAATATTACATTTTCAGTCGACAGAAGTCGGATACAGAGAACTGATTCTTGTGGCTTAAGAAATAAGATACAAATATAGTTCGTTAACAGTTTTATAAGGTTTGTTTCAGACCAGCGGGTATTATTCAACGCATACGGTCCACTCTTCAATCTAATTAATCGAATGGTAATGAATATTCAAATGATAACACGACCGCAAATTCTATAACAAGTACTATATTGAAATTAACACGACCATTCCTATTGGAAATGCATGAAAGATGACTTGAGTAAGAAAGGAAAAATATGACGGATGATAGATTTTCAAAAAGAAAATCGTTTTGAACCCGCATAAAGGGAAAATAGGGCCAGGACGTGAGGATAACAACGCTGTCCCATACTATTTCTTTATTTTTAAGTCGTAATTTTTTTCTCTTTGTAGTTTCGTTTCTTTTCTTCATTTTAATTAATGCGGTTTATCTTTTACGTCTTTTTTAAGTATTGTATTTGACTTTTGATATCTTTATTAGTAATTAATGCTAAGTTTTTTAGGTTTTGTTTAGTAAACAATACAGATATATAAGGTACTTCAAAACACTAAAAGATCGCCCCCATTCTGCTCCATTTGAACTGGATCTCGTTGTCCACCACTTCAGTTTTCACGACTATCGACAACTTTCGTGTTTGGATTTAACTTTAACTGAATTCAAAATTAAAGCAACAAGAACTGTGAGAGAGTATGAGACAGAACTCAAATGATTTTATCCCACTTCTGATTTTATCGATTGAAAAATTAAACACTCCGACATATAACGAAACGTAGTATTTTCATAAAACTGGTCTCTTGGAATATATACAGAACTGTTCTGAGCTCGGGCAGCGTCTGCGCTCACCACTCAATTACGGAAGGTGATGTTCAAGAACGTTCCTTCTACCGCCTTATAAAGACAGACTTGCCATAACTTGTCCCATCTAAAGTAAACAGTACAAAGTAATCTAAAAATGATTTATAACCCAACAAAAAAAGCTAATTCACACTCCCATATTCGACACACCACAACCAATATCCGACGACGTTTATATTTAATAATAAAAGAACCAAAACACGGGGGGTGAGCAGGGAACACAAAAATCGATACTTCGGTCTGGGAGGGTGCTGCCCTCGCGAATGTCCCATGCATCCCCGTAACAACATCTGCATAACAATTGCGCGCACGATTCTGTATCACAAAAATCAATATAAGAGGTATTGTGCGGGTTAAGCTTTTATTTACATTATCCTTATGGTGTCAACATCAGTGCCGGGTGTACAAGCAATCTGGCTAGGTTTGAGCTCAGTTTCTCGGGTCGGTAAATTTCGGGCCAATTTTTTCCTCATGGCTACAGAAATTTATTTTTGAGATGTTATACGTCTTACGGCGCGTATAGGAAAAATGTTGAGAATTATTTTTACGATTCTCACACCAACTTCATGGCGTTACTATGGCAACTAATAACAACTTTTTAAAATTTACTTATAATTCAAAGTTATCCGTAATCGTTATCAATTGTATTTAATGTATTTTTTCACAAGTAAAGAGTACTGGCTCACGGAATAATTTTTTTTAATACTTATTATACTTAAATATTACTTACTTGGTCAATAAAAAATTCAGATATTTTATAACTTTAATATATATTTTTAGGAACTGACAAATCGATCTCTTATGTTCAAGGTAAATGGACGTATGTTACGTTCGTCAATGCTTGTGTGCATATCGTCGCGTGTGATAGCGCGCCGTAATCTCCGCACGTCGCGCGCAAGCCCCGCTAAGTGCAAATTAACCCAACTCATACCCGACTCAAGTGCCTGTGATTTGTAGTGACCCGATATTCTGGAATCATGCGATATTACACGAGATAGATATTTGTGTGTATTAGTATTATTTTTATTGTATACAAGATGTTGCTCGTGGCTTTGCACGCATTTGTTTTACAATTTCCACACTGAAAATTTTGTAACATGATTCCGGGTATAATAACTTTCGAATTGTAGGTAACATGTGTCAAAAAGTTATCCGAACACGCAACGTTGCCATGGCAACCGATATTGTTAATGAAGGTTTTGTGTACCTCGAGAACAGTTTTATTTTTAGGATAAAAGGTAGGTAGCAGTAGTGTACTTTTACTGACAATGTGTTGAGTTAAAGCGTAACAAACTTATTTGTATGTTTTTTACGCTGTTGTTACAAACAAACTCAGATTCGCATTAATAATATTAGTTAGGACTAACTGTATCTGGAATGTTTTTAAAGACTTAGCAAAAATCGTGTTCGGCTTGAGCTTAGTAAATTTTAAAGACTCAAGCCACGGCTTATAACGTGGAACAGTGGTGAGATCTCATAAGTTTCAACTTTAAGGTAGCAAATGTAATCAACCAGATCCAAAAATACTTCAAGCGTTGCTACGAACTGAGAAAATAATTCGCATATCAATGCTTTGTTGAATGTTTACCGCCTGCGTCCTTCTCATCCTGAATTCGATTGGTTCAAAACAACAAGAGTAAACACGGGATGCAACGACACGGGAGAGATTTTGGCTGAATACCATGAAGACGGTACAGGAACACAGAAGAGATGTATGCCGGTCAGCGATACGGCGAGCGAATGGAGAGTCTGACGAGAAGGGATGGGACCAATAACGACCCTTTTGACTATCTCGGCAACGGCTTTATTCTTGTCACACTGGTAAAATAAGACTTAAGTACAGCTAATTAGGGTTAGCGTCAGGCCGTAAAAACTAGCTAAAACCTATACCTATGCTAAACCTATGTAAATGATTATAAAAATTCTACATCCTCAGCTTGCACGTAAAAATAGCGCACGTGTATTTCTAGACGGTCTAATTTTATATCGCGAGCGAACGATTACAAAATACACACCCAAATAAATTCAATACGGAGGAAATCAGCACTAATATAATCGTTGCGGTAAAGCTGTTGACACACTAGCGTGGAGTGCGCTCGACTCGCAAACCTATATCAAGCCTAATAGCTATTTCAGTTAATTTCAACATTTAATTTAATTTGTACATGTAATGAGTTCAGTGGTAGAACATATAGGACGATTCGAACAGGGAAATAACACGGCCTCACACGGTGTCAAAACTGTAGCCATATAAAACTCGCCAATTGGCGACTTCACGAAGTCGAGTCATTGCATTTTCAGCGGCAAAGATTCAACGTCCCCGTGCCTGTAATTTTGAAAAAATGTCGGTTTGTGTTCTAAACTCGTGTAAAGCTCTCGAGGAAAAGTGCAAGAATATCACATTTCACAAGGAAATTTCAATTAAATATTGGAAAATATTTTTGCACAGCCAAAGAAGAAAATCGAGCGTAATTTTTGAACGTTGTGAAGATATAATAAATCTATGGATAGTGGTTTACTTATGTTTCTGAGTTTCGTCTGCAGAGTTAGGCTCCGTACCTGTCTTCTCATTCCTTATTCCTCTCTTTTTTCTGCTGGAATTACTCCGTAGTTAGCCCTTAGAATACCAGGATATCGTAGACGCATTTGTTTGAAGCCAAAAGCTGTTACATATATTAGCTAAAATTTTACCATAAGAGGCGCTTCAATATTAACTTTTAGCGGGACCTTCCCGGACCGCACCTACACGTGATATATTACTGGTATTCGTTTACAACGTGATTAACCTTCGACCTAGTTCACTTTACATTGTTTGACGTTCCCTAATCTATTGACGTAATAAAAAAATACACCACAGTTACCAATTTTTTCTAGTATAAACTAGACCTAGATGTTAGTGTCCCTTTTTAAATGAGTTAGTTTAGATTAGTCGCTTTTTCATTTCGTACACCACGCCGTAGAATCGTAAGCTTAAATAGGCAATAACCTTCCCTAATAAAATGCTGTCACAAATAATTGATTGATAGGTCCAGAGATTAGCGCGTTCAAACTCTTCAGCGTTATAATAATTAAATACAATCATTTAACTAGTGAATTGTCATCGAGTTTGAAATAATAGTCGCAATATATTTAAATATTGATCCTGAGTGCAGTGCAGTCAGCCTATCAGTGAAAATTAGACAACGTAATTAGCTGTCGCAATAGGTAATGTTAAATTAAATTTACTGATTACATTAATTAATTAACTGGTACTATTGTAATTTTCGTTCAATAGTTAACTCAGCAGTTAAACTTTAATTCACTAAGCGATGCCCGGGTTTCGTTCGTTGTAATTTTTTATGGTACAAGACGGGAAACAAGCAATCGGGTCACCTGAAAGTGTCGACCAATACCCATGACGTTGCCATCTTATTCATCCATTTTTGCGTTTGTATTAATTAATGATTGAACAAAAAAGAGTATTTTAACGTTAGCATTAGAAATATATAAACTGACAGCAACCTGCATCGATTGAAAAAAGTTTGAGTTTCCTAGGTGATCGGGAAAAAATCACTACAAAAATGTCGGTTTTTGGTAATGTTTTTCATTGTAATACTTCTAGATCTAGATCGAAAGAAGTTAGACCCTCACCCACAAACAAACATATAACGTTCTAAAATTTATTCATTTTATCGATAACTAGTGGTATGCAGACGTTCCCATCACTACTACGCTTTGATCCTGCTGCGACAGTGGCCCGTCGTGTCCGAAACATTCGCGTTATTTCGTCGTCATATTTGATCATAACAGGCTCGAACACGGGGTGAGCAGTGAGCACAAAAATCGATACGGTCGTCTGGGAGGGTGGCGCCCTCACGAGCCCTGTGCATCAACATCTGCATTTCAATCGAGGGAGTGCACGGTACACATAAATCTATTTTAGCAATGGATTCATTTTATTTGAACTGGTACGATCTTGTGATTGTTATAGTTCATATTGTTGTTAAACATTATTCTCGTTATTTTTAACTTTATCTGGATTTACTGTTTTTACCAAAAGGGCACGTGGGTTCATTAATTAGGGTTAGGTTAGGGCCCCAAAAGGCGAATATATACGGTTTATTGTAATATTTTTCTATTACAAATTGAAACTAGCTGACACGTTAAACTTTTTTATTGAATCAGGTGGCAATCGAGCTAGCAGATCACCTGATTAGGTGACCGCCACCCACAGATATTTACAACAATCTAATGAGTTTAAAATGCGTTGCCTACCTTTAAGGAATAGACAGGAAAAAGTACATTTGTTTCTCTATCCACACTCACTCCTCTTGCGCTTTCTATCCTTTCCTAATAAGGAATAAGGAAAGGATGGGACGGAGGAGTCTCCGTCACCTTACTCGTCTGACGAAATACAGATACTACTTCACGCCTGTCTACTGTGAGGTCGTGGTATTTCACTCGTTGAGCCGGTCCATTCGTGCAACAGATGTTGTTGCAGGCTCTACCACTGTAAACTCCGTTCCTTCTTAGAATTTTATGTTGTTAGTTTATTACCTGTACTAATTGCTGAATTAGTTTCACTCACGATTTCCTACATTACATTGACATTTTTCGTTTTGTTGTTGTGTTGTATAATCGTGGATGTCTTGTAATAGTACTCTTTATAATTTCTGTCATATCCTGACAGATAACGTCGCATACCGAATATGTATAAGAAAACCTATTTTCTTGATAATGGGCCCGGAATAGGCTGAGACGGTCCTGTTGAATGGGAGATATATGTAGACCGAGGACCTATATGGGGATCCTTGAGGGCGGTAGTAGTGCTAGTTTTTCAAATAATGTTAATAATTAATGACCAAACGACATTAAAAATGAACAAATATTGTAAATTACAATTAAATCATAATATTACAGGTTAATTTAAGGCTTAGCGTTATCTATTTCATAAAGATAAAAAAGTGTCAGAGCATTTTGTATAAAATTACCTATGTATGACTAGAAAATATCAATTTTCAATCTAGAATTGTTTCCTACTATCAATCCAAAAAAATAATTGGGCAGTGCACTTACGTGCATGTTTGCAGCGAGCCCGGCCGACGATAATCCTCTTGTGATACATTGGGACTCACTCACAAATATATTTCGGTAAAATTGTTAAAAGGTTTACGTGTATTAATGTGTACAATGTATGTTTATTTGGACCACTAAACTCTATATAAAAAGCGGATATATTTTTTTCATCTTTTAATAAAAAAAATAACAAAAAAGAACAGATATATAAAGTAAAATAAATTAAATCAAGTTATTTTTTTTATTAATTTAATTTAGTTTGGTTGAGAATAAAATATCCAAAGATAAAAAATGCATCATAAAAATATTCGGTATTCTGAGAATTATCAGAATACCCCTACGTCCTTCTCTCTCTACACGTAACTTCTCGAAATCTCGAAGATCCTATCGCGGAATTTAATCACATCGCGATATCTGTTACTCAGATAACATCATGAGGAGCTGATTTATTGCCAGATTTCAACGCTTTTTATTGTATGTATTGTTATTTTTTCTACATTATCGCAATGTTATATGTATGGTACGTTCTGGCAAACTATTCAAGCTTCTTGAACGAAACATCCACGCACCTTCCTTTAGTATGTCGGGTAGGCAGTCGATATAAGTTGTTCCCAGAACATCAACAACTACGAACACAATCTATCATCCACTTTTACAATTTAAATTTGCCTCCTTACTCTTTCTAAGTATATACGTAATACATACGTAATAGGTACATAACGACTTTTGTACCATCATAAAAGCATAGTATAGATATTTTTTGATCTATTCCTTAGTAAAGTCCGTAGTTTTTTTTTAAATAAGTTCCACAAGTGCAAGAAGGTTTTGTTAGTAGGTGATATAAAAAAAGAACAAAGTAAACTGGGAACAAGAGAAACCGACAACGTGGCGAACAATTAATGATGTCGACTGTACCCAAGTGTTGTGCGCGACTGTACCGCGCGACCGAGCCTCATTACAGAGGCACATTGAAATAAACCGCTTGCACAGATAAAATATTCTTTCGTTTGTGAACTAAATCACACAAAGGGAAATTAATAAAGAGCTTTCCTCAAGATGTAAAGTTGTAACGTGAGGTAAAAATAACTTGTACCTGTACTTTTTACTTACAATGGGCATCATATACCAAGAGATATACGCAGAGCTTTATATAGCCACCACAGGGCGGTAGTAGTAAAAATTACGAGCAAAATTAAAATCATATTTACGATAAGTTCACGAGAATAACAGTGAAAAGCTTTTCCTATAATCGTAGATCCTTGATCTGATCCTTTAGAAATCACTACGTACAAATTATTTTCTATACTCATTAAGGAGAACGATCAAACTTTCCTAATTCATCATAACATTTATTATACATGAATTTGATCTAATCAACTTATAAAATTGTAATACATAACGTATCAATAAATTATGGATATGAACTGAGACTTGCGGCGCCACCGTCGCTTTAGTGTTGCCAATTAAATTCAATATGCACAAAATCGAGAAAGTTCAAAAAGTATTGTAATTTAAAAAGTAATCCATTTTTACTGAACACAAACAAAAGTTATCCGTGTCCAATTTATAATTCGTAATAATTTTAAGGTCTAAGGTTACATTCTTCTGCTATTTACCTCTCTGACATTGTATTTAGATCATTATTTACACCTGAAAAAATAATTGACTTGTGATATTTAGCGATCTGTTCAAAAACATAAAGCAATATTATAATCATTTACCCCACAATAAAAGTGAATACATTTTAAGACATTATCTTGGGGAATTAAATAATTAAGAACTGACAAACCAAAGCACTACCAGCAGCGACTGTCAATCGTTTGACATTACAATATGGCGGCTGTTGTTTAAATTGTAGCTTATGTGTATACACATTTCAGTAGCATTTGCTACTTTTAGCTACATAGCTAGGTCTCTAGGGCTGTTTGTCGTGAATACTACCTCTCCCCCTGAATTATATTAGTAAGAAAAACAAAGACTCGCATCTCCACTCGTTAATCCGAAGGACATAAAACCCGCAAACAGCAGTTACTCAACTAGTTTACTTAATAAGCACTTACTTTTATCGGTCGTAAAACTTGAGCAATCGCCGGACGATCACGTACTTTGCTTTACTAGAAACTTCTAGAAAGAATAAGGCTGTCGTCAATACTAAAGATACACAGTAAAATTAGAACAACTGCAAACAAAATATATAGTATTATAGTTTGTTTCGCATCAAGATGGAATTTCTGTAAACAAAGGTATACACTCAGACACCTTACCTTAATGTTCAAATTCGTTAATTCCAAAACGTTTTCGAAAAACAACTTAATCTCAGATTACCTTTTAACATTACCTATATGTATTAAACAATTTCATTTCGCTTTATCTCACGATTTCTTCAAAATTACAAAATGTCAAAAGTGTAATGGCCGCCATGTATGCATGGTAAGTGACATTTGTATATTTACAAAAATTCTTGTTCTTGATGATTTGTGTCACATAAACTATAAACCATTATTTCTGATGAGATTTTGGGCTTATATATGAAAATCGATATCGATACTAATATCGATAAAAAAGGGAGGAAACGAATATGATCGGATCTATGATATATCATATATATTTATGACGACATTTTAAAAAAAAACAAGAAAAATCCTTGAAGGTAAAGAAACATAAAATCCGAAAATAGAAGATTACTTCGATGAAAATAACACGTGATTGTTTTATCCTTGAATATTGATAACGTATAAATTTTACCTTTAATTTATCGAAGCAAAGCTTTAATTTATTAGCTTGTATACTGTATCAATTAATAAAAAATGGATATAATATGAATTAAGTATAAGTGATTTAGCGACGAAGACAGAAATCCATAGGCGTATCAAAAGGCTATCTAAATACCATTCTAACAGAGCCAGCAACAACAACATCCGGCGAAATACCACGACCGCACATAAGACAAGCGTGAAGTAGGAGTTGTATTCTACATTTCGTCTGATGAGTGAAGTGGAGTAGGTCTTCGAGCACCCGCAAATTGCAAGCCTTCCGTGTCCAGCACATATTAAGATTTTGTTCATAGACTAGTATCTTGAAACTGTAATTTTTTTTAATCTGTATCCAGCAATTCAATACTTTGTCACCGATGAGCTCGAATAGCTTTCGCAAGTCAGACGGATTGTCTCCGTGATTCGCGTAGCTTATAGTATTAATAAAACGCCGATAAACTGTTTAATTAGAGAGGACATATCTTCTCTACGTGAAGAACATTTGAGTGGGTAATAAAATGTATTCATTTACTATATGTCTTTAATATGTCTATACTAATATTATAAAGTGAAAATATTTGATTCTTTGTTCCGAATACACTCCAAACCTGTTGAGCCCGATTTCAAAAATCTGTTACCAATAAAAAACTTTTATTACCGCATAATGGACTATATTTTTTTATGTGTCTACCTATATACCCGAGCGAAGCTGGGACGATTTGTTTATATATTATATTATGTATACCGGGAATGTCAATAGCACGAAGTATATAGGATTACTGCTCCTGGCATTTGTCACCGTGAATATTATTTGTCGCGTTAACTAATCCTCATGTAGATTTTACCACAATCATTGGCCTATGTTATTTTTTAAAAACATTACACAAATATTTAATCTAGGAATGGAATCCATGATGAGTGTCAAAGTTTGAAAAAGTCAAACTTTGACACTCATCATGGATAGAAATATGAAAGTAATGATATATTTTGAAGAAAAAAAAAATAACAACAAGCGTTTACATCGGAAATCCCCAATCTGATAGAAGACAAGATTGCTTCAATATAAGTTCGATCAAACATTTTTTCCGCCGCCTCTTCATTTTCCCCGTGGCCCAGTCGCTGGCGTCGTAACTACGCAGACACGCGAGACAGATTGCCTCCGAATTTGTACAGTTTTACTGCCGATAAAATGTAGTGTTTGATTAGGAAACTAAAGTTGCCACGAGAAAGAAGAAAATATACAGCTTATTTCCCAAAGGGAATGGAAGAAAATTTAAAAACAAAGTTTACCTAATTATACACCAGCAATCCACTCTAGCTTCGTTCTAATAGGTAGATAAATAAAAATAAATATAACATAGGTCAGTCGTTGGTAAAATGGTTTTCTATCGGTGAGAGAATTTTTAAAATAGCCTCAGCATTTTTTTAGTTTATCCATAACAAACATATACACGATATGTAAAATTGAATAATTACGATTTAGACTTGTAAAGAATATGGTTGTCTCATAGATGGAAGGCGGTAAAGTACAAATTCAATTTTAAAACATTTTCTCAAGAATATAAATTGATCACAGAATATTATTTTCTTTAAATTTATAAAATTATCTAATTTGATTTTAGTGAGGCAATACATAGGAAGCATTAGTAATTATTTGTATATTTTATCGTCTATCTTGTGTTTCTGCATTTCTCCATTAATGTAAATAAATATAATGGCTGAAATGTGTATGTCGTTTTTAATTCAAAATATTTTAAATGTAAACAACAACTAGAAATGTGAAATTAGATAGTAATAGGCACTACACATCAAAATCGCATTCATTCTGCACACTAGCGCCGCAATGAGTTTTGTTAATTTGCACTCAACGAGCATTAGGGCGACGTCCGAAGATTAAATATGAGTGGAGTTATTTGTGAAACGACACGTTATTTCATACCTCGTAGTATTAGCTCGTCTGTATTAAAATTTATAAAATATTTTGAGACTCAAACATATTCCCACACCTACGAATAAATCGATTTGCCGCTTTGAAGAATAGTTTTTAAAATATTAGTTCATTAATATTAAGGCGGCAAGAGAGTAAGCGATTTAGAAATTGTTATGAGACCGACGACAATACCGCATCCGAAGAATTACTTAATATAAAACGCATAATATCACTTCACGCCGATATCTTGAATGACGGATGGTGGGGACGTCAGGTCAGCAATGTGCAACTGCGTCCGCTTTTGCTAATTTTCTTTCCCAACGGTCTTTCCTAATCGAGATATATGGGTTTTCTACTAGCACTGTACATACTAAATTTTCTGAAATAGTTGAAAGCTCTAACCTCATCATTATGGAGCGACGATTTAATATCACTGTACACATAGAACCATTTTGTGGATATCATAATTCAAAATTGACCTGGTAATCGCCAATAATCTAATGGTTAACGGTAAGGTCGTGGGTTCGAATTCACCATTAGAGTATTGTCGTGAAGCATGTCCTCACAGTAGCATAAGCAAGTAGGAAGCAAGCGTAGGTTGGAATGGTTAAAAGAAATATTGGTATATTATGGATAGTAAAAAAATCTACCGATTTAATAGTGTCGTAATGGTTTCATAATGACGGATACTGTCAAATGAAAACAGTTGCTAACTATTGTGATGCGATGTTAGCAGACGAGGCGGCAGGTGTGGTGGCCTTCTTGTAATTTTATTCACTTTGTGCCTAATGTATCATCACATCGATTGTATATACTTTGGTGTTGCAATTTAGGAGCCTTGCACTCCCCAAATTGGAATGTTCGAGAGCGGGATGGGGTCCGGACCTCAGTGGCGCCCTCCCAGACAGACGTATCGATTGGCAAACCGCAGCCCCGTTGTAACAATGTTAGCGGAATATCAACGGGAACGTTGCGTTTACGCCGCTCGCTTTGCGGTGCTGCTGCGGCGTGGCTGATGTTAATTGTATATCAAACTTGTTGTATTAAATGATTTCGATTTATATCATTAAAGTTGGTAAAAATATAGTTTTTTTGTCTGTGTTTATTCAAATTTTCTCAAGTGCAAAATAACTCTCTTTCAAAACAAATTTCCCTTTCTTTTAAATTCTGTGAATTTCAAATCGAAGTCCAAACTCTGCATATTCCAAAATAAATTTTGAATCCATCCATCTGCACAATTTTTGAGATTATATTTATTTGTCTTACTTTCCTGTTTTTGTATTAATTTGTATCTATTTTAGTTGTGTGTTTGTAAGGAATAAGTTCAAAAAATTCCTGATTTAAAAAAAACTTTTACCTAAAGAATAACATAGGTCATATTCTTTAGTAGCAGAAATTAGAGGAAATTACAAATAATTTTAACAAGGACAATGAGTAACGAATGCAAGCGAGCCATCGGCGATAACTAGTGATATTATAAAAGGATATTCAATATAACCTCAAAATACATCAACAACGCGCGACGCTCGGTGCGGCGGATTACGAATTATCGCGTCACAACAGTCGCTGCGCCGGCGGATTGCACGTTAATGTTTATTGGATTCTTTGTTGACTTTCAATAATAAAATTAAGTGAAGATCATGGCTATAGATACGTATATATTTCATATATACGTATCTATAGCCATACGCCACACTCACGCTTCTAAACTAACGGTGTAGGCAGAGATTACGGATTTCCATTTGTCACGCTCCTGGAACACCTTTCCCGCTTCTTCTACATTCATACAGATGTATTCATTCAGATGAGTACCCGTAACCGAAGAGCTCTTTCTCTCTTCGGTTACGGGTACTCTTAATACCGCCTTTCTTTGGTATGTCATACTGCCACTGACTTTCGCACCAGTTTCAAGTCAGTTGCAAGAATTTTTTCTATTTATATCATAGCAAAACATTATCGGTGCATCGCGATCTCTATACTGCTGACCTTGTAATATAATATTTAAAATCTCACCTCGACAGAATTCAGCAGGCCTTCTCATACTCGACGCGCAGGAATGTATGAAAGAGACTTCCAAATTCTCTCACTCACTCTCATTGTCTTTAGCCATTATTTCTTTTTTATTTATGTACACATTTTCAATCAATAAGCATGTAGCACCGAAGATGCATTAATTGATAATAAGAATTGTAAATATAAATCACTACGAAACTCGACTCCGAGTATCATTCTTTTCTTATTAAGGAACAAGAAACCCTACAAAGATGGACAGTAATAAAGGTACTATCACCCTTTACAAATACATTATAATAGCTTATATACAGAACTACGTGCAAAAAAACTACATATTGGTGCCCTAGTGTATAGTATTTGTCATGGTGAAAAGAAATTAAAACTAACTGAATTACTAACTGGAGTGGTGCAGTGATACAAAGTAGGCCTTGGCCTCCGACAATAACAGTCTCCACTTTCATCGATCCTGTGCCATCTCTCAGCCAGTCTTGAACCAGATGATAAGGTTGACGTGACCTAAAGGTCACGTCAGCCTTATCTTTCCAGCGATACCTGGAGCCGCCGACTGGGCGTAGCTCACTCGGCTGTCCCAAGTACGCACGCTTCACTTTCCATTCTTTCCAGGTGGCCGAGCCAGCGGAGTCTGCGAGCTACCTAACTAGATTATATTATTTAAAAAGTAAATATAGTTTTAATGTTTGTTTCCTTATTGCGATTTATTTAATGTAAGAGTCCTTCAGTAGAAAATACCTCGTACAGATTTACTGCATAATTGCCCCCCCTTAGCCATTAAAAATCCATTTCATATAGACTGCATTACATCAAGACCAAAGATTTGTTTTAACTAGAACTTTTTGATCTTAAGAAACAGGAGTACATCTGTAACTAGGCACTAGGTTTTAGATTTATTTATCTTCTTTTCCTTACCATTCCAGAAAGGGCGGGAATTGTATTTTATTAAGAAGATGTCCTGCAGGTTGTTTTTACTGGTTTTTATGTTCATATTCTATAAATAATAACTTTTTAAGCGTCATCGAAAGAGACTAGAGCTAAGCGCCCTAAGGGAGGTGCAGTGTTGTCTATGAAATGGCTGTTATACACAGTTACGATTATTGCCGGAACATTCTCTCCATAAACTATCGATCCTCCATTCCCGACACTAATTATGATTGCATAATCAATAAACATTATTCGCTTGTCCGAACAGTACATAATTATTAACCATCCGTATTATCAGGCCGATCAAAGTTCACCCCAAAAACCAAAGTAACAAGTTCTAAAATCGTATAACAATAGTTTCAAAACAGCAAATTGAAATTTGTCAAGGCACACACCGCAGTATTGGTGCCTTCAACCAAATTATGTCTGCATCCAAAGTCTTCCAAGTGCATTTGTTTTTGGACTTTATTTGACAGAAAATAAGGTATCTATTTGATTTAGCAATTACTGTGAATTGTGCGGTGTGTATTTGTTATGCGTTGAATTGCATCACTTGGTCTACACTTCAATCTAATTTGAAGCGTCGTGAGGGATGAATATTCACTGTTTTCCGGTAACCGGAAATTAGAATGGAGAATAAATAAAATATTAAGCCCATAGGCTAGCGGTTACCATTTATACCATTACCAAGCACTTCGAATTTAGTTAGGTTCAAACTAGATTTCAACATTTGTTTCATGTTATGTTTCTTTTAGTTATTCAGTCTTTGAGTAATAAAGACAAGGGACTTTACTCCCTCCCCCTATCGAATGTCTACGCTTGCTCATTCGCCTAATAAAAAAAAACTTAAATATTTGTGGTAAGTTCAAACCTTTTCTACAGCCGTTCCTTCATACTGATAATTTTGTATATATTACCGTCAGATTGTAAATATCGTCAGTTATTGTAAATTGTCTCTAATTCATTCAATTTACAATTTGTCGGCAGTTTATAATACGTCTACAGAAAATAAAAGCTGAAGGTAACATACACATACTATAACATCAAACGCGTAGCAAATACCAACAGTATTATCTAACAAATAAACACTACGCAGCTTCCCGGCCAGACTGATACGTACGCGTACGTTGCACCATAACTAACTACCACAGGGTTGACAACTGTTTGATGAATTTAATTAAATATTTATTAGATCTAGTGACCTTCAAAAGGCAAAGCAAACAACATTCTTTCGACGTATTATCGTACCAGTCTTCTTCAACTATTCGTCGTCATATATCAGCTATTTTACAAACCGACAGGATGGTAGCTCGGCTCAAATGTATAGTTGAACCTGCATTAGACTTTAGACCTACCTTCCTTTAACCTTTAAGTCTACCATTAATTGGCATTTTTCTAACATTCTTAGAGCTCGCAACAACAACATGTATTGCACGAATGTGCCGGCTCTACCGGTGAAATACCACCAGAGAAAGGTGCCGTAAGCCTAACCATAGTCATTTTTCCCTTTCTATCCTTTTCTAACAAGGAAGGGTTGGGAGGGGAAGGGGATATGACGGGGGAGGGGATGGATAGGGAATGGAAGTATCCCTTTTTCTGTTTATCCTCTGTCAATTAAAGGTAGGCAATGCATCTGCAACTTGTAAGCCTGTTGCAAATGCCTATGGGTATCGGTCACTTAATATCGGGTGAACCGCTTGCTCGTTTATTTCTATAAAAAATAATAATTCCTAATAACAGGACTAGCAAATGCTTTTTTTTCAGATGGACGATTTCCTGTAGATGATTCTTAGTATCGACTTTCAGTTTTTTGGTAGTATAATTGTCTGTTAGTGACAACCCTGCATTCGTGTCGCCGTAGCATCGGTCCGTCTGCATTTCACGAATCGATAGCCGCCTGCCATTGAACCCCTTCAAATTCGACGTAGCCCCAAAAGCCCTTATACATCCGAAGTGATAGGACTCAATTTAAATGCCTCCATTTATCAATAAGCAGTTTTATTGTATAGGAAATAGGACCGAGATTAACATGATACGTGTGACTGGTCATGTCCACGCATCAAATAATTAATAAGTAAGGTCTCACGTGTTCAGCTACGCGGATTGACAATTTTTTTTTCTTTCTTTGAGCCTATTCACTCCAATGTAATAGGGTAGGAAACTACCGTTATGTGCTAGACAACAACCAAATTAGACAACATTTATCTGTACAACATAAGCTGTGGGAACTGCACCGAATATTCAAACATTAAGAAAAAATCACAAATAGTATAACGCCTCATACATCGAGCCATGGCACGACACGCAAGAGCCCATTCTACAGTAGCGCCATTGTGGCCAATATAATAAACTAAGCCTACCTGCATGTAAAATAGGCCATAAACATAATCATTGACACATTCCATTATTGAAAAGGAACAAAAGCACTGCACAGCTATAATAGAAAATAATAAAATTGTTTGTTGTCCTTTATTTATTATTTATTAATAAAAAATTAAAAAGAATCATAGCTGCATTCCTTTTTTAACACCATCCCTTGCGCTCGACAGATCGATCCCCTCGCGACAATGAACCCCATAAAACTTTGCGCTGCTCCCTGCAACGGTTTTAATATTCTATCCACTGATGCGTTAAAAATGTCGAAGTTTTATCATCATTCGTATGAAAAGTAAGTTTCATTAGATCAAACTTTATTAAAGAATCGAGACGCTTTAATACACTGCGCAGTAAGAATTGATTTATTTAAAGATACTATCATTGTTAATTTGCTTTAATTTTTCTTACCTATTCACGCTTCATATACATTTTTATAGTGTATATACCTTGTTTCATAGCAATATATAATTTTTGTAAACAAACAAATGTCATTTAACATACATGGCGGTGATTATTTACTTTCATCGGGCATGTTGTAATGTCGTGGGAATTGTGAGATAAAGTGAAGTGAAATTATGTAATATGCATAGATAATGTTATCAGGTAATGTAAGAAAAAGTTGTTTTTCGAAAATGAATTTATGAATTTTAACGTGAAAATCTTTGTTTACGAAAACCCCATGTTGCTGTGAAACAAGGCGTAGTTATATGCATAAAACACTTATATACCCAGCTGTACAGACAACCGCACGCATGCACGTTCATACATACATATCCATACAAAATTGTTCAGTTGAAATACAGTTGCAAATGGTCATTGAACGGACGTATGCACTTCTAACCACGGTTATTTACTCGTTTTATAAGAAATACTTACATTATCCGCACCCTTCTTGATTACATGCATCCATTATTACACGCACGCACACAATCACACATCTCACACACACATACAAACGTAATAAAGACACAAACATGTACGGTCATTACATTACTGGTCAATCCTTACGTAAACATGTCCGACTGAGGTTGCATGTAAAATGTGTACCGCGTCGAAGTTCGAAAGGTCTGAAAGGTAATCGATCGATCTTTGTGTCATCCTCATCGACGGCCGATGCCCACATATAGGTAGACGTTCATTAGCTAATGATAGTAAGTCTGAATATAAGATAGAAGAACGCGTCGCGGGGGTGGTGGCTTCAAGCGAACAGTCCCGACATCGGTCTTAGATCCGCGTTCGATTTTATTTTCGTGCGCATTAGTTGTTAGCGTTTATTTGAGCGTGCATGAAATGCTTGAGGTATTTAACGCATTTACGTTCATAAGGATTAATACTGTATCCTCATAAATGGCTTTTCAATTACCGCATTGTACTTGGCCATTTTTTAGAAGACAGAACGAGTATAGACAATATATGCAATTCCGTATTGTGTTATTTTGACTTTAAGCGCACAAAATCTTGCTTTTCTCTACTATAAATTACATGTATAATATATATTAACCTTCCCTTTGAATCACTCTATCGATGAAAACCACATTAAAATCCGTTGCGTAGTTTTTAAAATCTAAGGGAACAGATCGCGTAAGTGACTTTGTTTTATACATGTAAAACATACTAAAAACAATTTAAAATAAGTTTTTAATGCAATACATAATCGTTCTATGGACTTCGGTTCGGAAACTTTGTTAAATGCCTGATCCCACATCATTACCGTAACATGTGAACACAGACACGCGAGCACAGCGAAGGCAATCGATCGATAGTTTTCCCCTGGGAACGCCGGCCGTTGCAGAATAATCAATAGCACAACCCCATGTTGTACATCGGCGAATTATTACAATAGGGCTGTTCATATTACTTGCCACCAATTTTAATTTATTGATGGTAAATTTAAATCGAAAACATTGATTAAGTTAACCTTTTACTCAGTACCATTTACTCGATAGTATTCTTCAAGTCCCATAGATATTGTCACAGTAACTTTTCTTTACATAAATACATACATTCGAAATTTCTTAGAGGTCCATTGTTGAAGTAAGACCTCCCCAAGCTAGGGATGTGAGGAAAGATGTACGGGAAAAAGATACAAATCATAATTAAGAATCTTTTGTTAATCTCTCATAAGTGCTTCTTACAAGACACACAAATACCGGAAGTGTTTTATTCAAGATGGCTGTCGACCAAAAATCATTTTCATTACTCTTATTGATCGAAGGCTCATTGATGTTCAATTGCTATAAAATAAGAATTGCGTGGGGTAGGCCAATAAGTCATAGTACTTTGTCCTCGCTACCAATTCATTATACAACTCCTTATGTTGATACTTTTCGAATGAAATAAATGTTAATTTAACATATAAAGGTAAGTTGTGGATTGTATATTTGTATCTGTGGACAAAAAGAGTGAAACTCGCTTGAATTGGTTTTAATCCTCTTTGGTCTTATGTAAGCTCTTGTACACCTATATACTTGCTTTAGGTGCCTCAATAGAATAAATAAAAGTTCGACGTGTAACGCTCATCCAGAGCGTCTAGCAATAAAAACATCTTAAAAACCGAACGGCCACTGCGCTACGGCTCGCTACTACGCCGTAGCAACGCGGCGTAGCGTGGCGGCTACGGCCTTCGAAATTCATGACCTGCCGTTTGAAGTGTAAACTCTACGGCGGCGCTTTTAAAGGGAATATGTTTGGGGAAGTTCGAAATGTTTGCGAATAGGATATTTACATTTAAATTTATTTGCGCCAAGTTTCCTCCGCCATATTTTGCTCTGCTGTCTACGTATTGCTTGTGAGCTCAGTGTAAGTTAAATTAAAAAAGAAATTACTTTTACTGTACTGTGTTATTGTACAGTACTGTTTTAGCAATCAATTTTATTGTGCATAAATGTAAAAGACGAAAATATTGTGTTAATTTTGCCATCCTTCAGATTCGATTAAAAAAGAAACATTTAATATTTTTTTTGCAAACTGGCACTGGCACTAAAGTTGAATGATCACCGCCACTCATTAACATTTGTAACGCCGGAGGAACTACAGATCTATCTTAATGATTGCGTGAAGCGACAGATTCAAACTTAAAACCCTGGACATTCAAACTTGGACAGAGTCATTCAGTCAATCATGATTATGAGAAAAGTCGTGGGAATCTAACAATGAAAAATGTAGTAAAATCTGACACACGAAATGTGTCAACTTTTCTGTAAGCTACTGCGTCAGAGTGACGCGTGATGCGTGACCAGCAGACCTGTCAGAGACACGTGCTGTTGTTGAATCCATTGTTATAAAGAATTCGGCAGCGACGTGGACTTGGGACAATGTTTTTTTATATGTTGCCCGTTCTTATATTTACTTTTGTATTCTTGTTGAGTTTACTCGATTGATGAATCATATCTCTCTATCCCATGAATGATCCCAGAATTAGCGAAATTGGTAACAACGGCATTCGAAGCTCACTTCAGGCGCACGTGTAGAACCAATTTCGCTAATTCTCGGGTTTAAAAGTGGACTAATTTGAGATCCAACGACTGGAGGATTTCGTGTATATTGTCTAACGTTATCCCGTTACTAACATGTTCGTTATCCGTTAAGTAGGATCTTTGCCCGGAAGTGGCGCCCTCATCGACACTGGAATATACCTATACATTTTTTGTTATAAAAACATTTTTTTGTAAGAAATAAACAATTTTAACGATAATATAAGTAATTTAGTTAAGGCCCGTGATTTCAATGGAGTCAAACCAAACGTATTATAGTCTTGATGAGATATCTTAATATAAATGAAGGTTAATATGTGTAATACATGCATATTATAACAGAGAAAAGCAGAGAATTTTGTTTTTTTGTTGAAAGTTTTGAATTTGTTGTTTGAGATTTGTCGTAAAAACTTATTTTTGTGCGCTTACATTGCAAACGCTGGCTAAACCTTACGAGATAGATCAAAATAATATGCTACGGAATTGTACATCTTAAAAACATCTACAAAAAAGTCCGTGATGGCATACATATATTATTTAAGGTTAGCTCACAATAACCACTTTTTTTAGAACAATCAATTAAAAATAATACACTATTTACAACGCTATTTTAACGTACTTAGTATTAATCCTTATCCAAATAAATATGTTTGTAAGCTAGAGTATTAAGTGTAGATTATAATTGCCTTTTACACTATTACCTTCTTACAGATATTTAGAAGATATCAACAGTTTAAAAGCTAGATGATGGATGCTCACACCGCCGCGCCGCGCCGCTTATTCTCGATGTGCTTTCAAAAAAGAATTCGACCCGGGTATAACCCATTCTACAATTAACACAGCTGATAAGGTAATACAACATAAATAAATTTTAAAGTGGAACGATGTGTGCCGGGTCAGCTAGTCTAATATGTATAAAGGAATGGCCGGACCATTTCAACTTTAACACAACTTAGGTTCGAGTGCAAGCGCTAGATGGCACTGTTTATAATTTATTTTGTCTTAATTATTTTACTTGTAAATACTCACTTTTTGTTGTTTCGCTCCATTTAATTTACCTTTTTGTTAACAATCAGCAGTAGCAGCATCCACGACGTCATGTTACAGCCGTAAAATAGGTATTTATGCATTTTCTCCTTTAATTCATTTTATTTTCCTACTTTATTTTTTAACTTCTACCTTCTTTTGCAGCTAGAAATTCAATAACCGTTCTGACTGTTGCAAATGTCTAGGTCACTAAACATTGACCTCTTGTCCTACCATAAATACTGGTTCCATGGTGATGTTCGTGAAACATTAATGTTGTGTAGGACTGTTTGCAATATACCCACTACAGGTTATTTTTTAAAATATGACTTGAATCTCTCTTGATCTTTTTTCCCTGTTATGTCTGACTGACAAAAAACAGAAGACGAATACTCTCTTTAAAATTAGGGATGTCCCTTATACAAAAAGAACATGACATCTATTTTACTTCTAAATCCATAACACTTAACATGTTTCAATAAATAAATGTCACCCAAATGGGTAACCAGAGATTACGGATTTTATTTTCGATGCTGGCACACTTTGCTCGCTTCTTCTGTATCCATACATCCACTCATACAAGTTCTTCGGTGACAGGTACTCCTTATATCCCCTTTCTTTAGTACGTCATCACTATGATCGATGTAAATTCTCCTCGTACGTCACATCCATTAATATGTTTCCATTATTTAATTATTTATTCATTATTATTTTGTGTTTTAATTGTTAATGTTCCGTACGTCAGTAGTATTTATCTAACATGCAATTGTTTTACTTCATTTTTACTCACTTTTTTATTATAATACAAGATTGCATTTCAGTTTAAAAACAGGACATCGTAGCTTATAATGTTAAGGCGGTCCCATCTGGCACTAGTAGATCTATGTATAATTCTTTTTATATTTCTATTTTCTCCGTGATGTCTCTAGTTATGTACTGGCATTATATAATGCAAGTTTCAGTATATTATCGTATGTTGTAAAATCTAATTTATGTCTTTGTTGTTATAATATTGTATGTATTTATGAAGTTGTCGGAATAATTCATTTTTGTGTTTTATTTTTAGGACTATTGAAATGAAACGAACGTTTCAAACCACTTTCTTTATTTCGTTTTCATCGTTTTAATACAACATACAAGTAAATTTATCGTCCGATATTATTTATCAATCCTTAAATATCTAACTTAATTAAGACCTGAATAACAAGTATGAATGAGTATTTATCGAGTTCGATAAGATAATGTTACAAAAAATAATGTCACGGAAACCTTTAGAGAAGTACTACTTAGTAAGTTCAACCCACATTTAGTAGAACCATAAAACAGTTAAACCAATAACAAGGTCAATTAAAAGTTAATATAATTCGTTACTGGAATGTTCAAGATGTGAATCCAATTCCGGGAATGAATTTAAATAATAATTATTCGCACGAACAAAAAATTTAAACGGTAAAAGGTATAAAACACAAAGTAAACGTTGCACAAACTCGCTTTAAAACAGTTCATATTTAAAAAATAACATGTGCGTTTACAGTAAAAACCTAAAAGAAAATTACACACACTAACATTTTTATTACAAATAAAATCGTAAAACAAATTTGAAATGAAAGTAAAATGAATCAATAATTTCGTTAAAGAATTATCAGATCCATAAATTTTTGTAAAAAAACGTTCATCAATATATGATGGAAATAATGAATCAGCAATAATAATGCATAAACCGAACCAGATTGGTGACGACAAATCAGTCTCAAAAATATGAGATCTGTGAAATTAAAAATGATAAATTTCGCTTAAAAAGCATGTTTCTGAAACATAACAGACATAGCTTGAAACGAATCCAATAAATATCCAAAGAGAAAAACATACGGACACATTAATAGTTGTGACTAGAGGAAGAAGCGATGTAGAACTTCGGGAAAACAGAATTAAATATTATCTTATAAAGTAGCTCGAAGAAGTTAGTCGTGTCCGACTAAACTCATGAAACTAAATACAAACTTAGGGCTAACCTAATCCGAAAACTTGTCTGACTAGCGTCGTAATACAATAAGTTACGATAAAAATAAATTACCAATAAATTAGATTACAACAATAAAACTCAAGCTGATGTTACAACGTGACTCCATTCGTACGGACGTACAGACGGACAAAATAATTGTAGGGGGTTGAAGTATGTGCTGAGACGGAAACGGGTGGAACTTTCTTGTTCGAACTGATTACGATTTAATGTAACATGATTACTAAACAACTAGATTGTTTGCCACGATTCGTCTGGTATTTGTGCACAAAGGTGGTGTCTTTGTGAAGTCGTTTGCATCGGCAATTCACAAAACATTGAAACCGTGGCAACGATATATTTTTACCACACTTTAAGTTTAAATTCCTACACAGATATAAACCTTAAATACCGATTAGCAATCAAGTTCTTTATGAAAAAATATATCATTGGAAATATTTTTCAACTTCTCTTCTTAATTTCAAACCACCCAAGAACAACTTAATTATGCATGTGACAACCGATTTTTATAACTACACGTTTTATCCCTAACAACACTTTGGCAACAAATAGTATTTTCTTTTTTTTTCTCGAATTTTCCAATCAATTTCAACAGTAACGTCAACATTCATGAAGTCAACATTACCACGGCTATCACCGATTCATTATCGGTTTAGTTAAGCATCGTCTTTCGAGAAGAAGACATAGAAAAATTATCGACAGAAGATGAGTATGTTATCGAATGTGACATCACTAGCTTCGTCTGACAAATCGAAATCCGCCTCTCACAATTTGGCTATCAAAATTTCTAAACACACCTGAACTATCAATTTGTCATACGATGCTGTAAAAAGCGCATGGACAGTGTCTACTTAAGTAACCAATGAAAACAATCTTTGTTTTTTTTTACTTTTTCTTTTTTTTTCTGTGATCAGTCTTAAAATTGAGTCGTAACACTAAGTAAGAAATGATGAACCTTATGTATACCTTAAATCAATGCTAGGCCAAAACTAACTCGGATATTGCGGTGAGGTTAATTTCCCGTAAACTGTATGTAGTGGAACTACTAGAACTATATTAAGGATACACAAAGTTATAGTATGTTATAGTGAAGGCGACGATGTACACTAGATCTTATGTTATTTTTGTTTCCGGTGCGCCGTTCCTTTTTATTTATTTGTTACCCACAACATCGCTACAGTACGACTGAACGCATACAAAGTTAGAAGTGTCTAAGGAAAAGGCAAGGTTCTCGGGGAAACTAAGTTACACAATCTTAACACACACATTATTGGTTTAAGAGTCATCAACATTGAATAGGTTTATATTAATCTTAACGCTAAAGAGTACAAAAAATAAAGGAAATATTACTAATATATGAAAAACAACAAGTTATCAGCGAAAATCACCGCATTATAAGAACAACGTTGTCTTTTTTTTCGTTACAGTAACATTAAATGTATCCACGCTTATCGAGGAGTGGCACGAGGTAACATCTCTCTCGAGCCGTCCACGCTTCGCCGAGTGTCGAGCGTTCAACACCCCACTTCAACGTTATCTACAAATCGTGATCGTTTCCCTCCGATCATCCTCATTGTATCAAAAATATCTGCTAAAATAGCCCTTTCCCTTAGAGAAAACTCGATAGAGTACAATTTGAACAGTCTCAGTTTAACTAATGTAGGTAACAATATCGAATCTGTTGGGGATATGCACGAATTGAAATTTTAATCAACAATTACAATAAGACAGTAGAATAGTTAAAGCGATGCCTACACAGAACACTACTGTAACATCTAGCCTACGTATGGTATGGGTTAACGTACAAGATACACATAGTATGTAGCACTTATATTTATAATTGTATGATAATCCGTTATGTAGAACACTCAGTAAGTCTGTACAAATTGAAATGAGAGTTTTATTATTTTATAAAAGGATTAAAATATTCCTTTATATTTAAGGCCACGGCACAATATGGTGTTTCAGTAGTTCATAAAGTAGTAATATTACAGAAATTTCGAGTTTTTATTTTTAATGTCATTAGATTCTAATGACCGGCCGTATTTACATCGTGCAAGTGCAGAGTTCAGCGATGATCCGTCTACAATGGCGGCAGAACCACGGGACGATGCCAACGAAGATGTGAAAGCCGTCGTCATCTACTTCGGAAGTATCAAGCTTAACCCTAAAATGATTACATTAGAGAATAGCACAGAAAACGGAGCTAACATTTAACGTTACATCCCGTACAAAATATTCGTGAGTAGACTGTTTGAAGCTCAAGGTGTATCTTAATACTAAGCTAACGTACACAATGCGATATCTAAAAATACACGCTACTCCATACGCTTAGTAGGATATAATTAAAATTTATTTATTCATAAGCATTGTGTTCTTATAACTGGCAGGATGACATTACTTAAGTGTGTAAAATCGATTTGTGTGTGGACAATTCAAGCGTCGTACAACTAGTTTAGGTTAGACTTACGTGCGTATATGTTTATAATAACATTTCGAATACCTAAAAGCAATATCGTTGGCCGCTAGCATATTAAGAAAGATTCCAAATTTACGCTTAAACATTTCTTTCATTTCCATATCGAATTCAATTACCTATCCACAAACGCTCAAACGTAAACTTCCAAATTTCCTCTATCAATTTAAACTATTTCATCGATGACACCACTAAGTGGATGATATGTCACGTTCCAATGAAGAAACTATTCACTATTAAATCTTTTTATCATTTCAACATGAGAATATTCCAAAACTGTGTCAGTATTGTCGTGTGGCTAAACGTAAACTACACCCGCGTCCCATCCTATCAACATCACTAACCATTCCCTACTCCTGAATCCATCAAACATTTTTTTAACATTTAGAAACTTTACTTTGATATGTCTTAGCTCTACCAACTATGCATTTGGAATCTTTCCGCGCGTAAACTTTTACAATTAACTAAAAAAATCACACACCTTACGATTTATACATGGATAAAATACCTAACACACCAAGAAATTATATATATATATAAGTCTAACGTTCTTCTGTACGTCCGCTGAGTTATCTTTCTCGCTGTTCGCTTCGACGAATGACCAATCGCGAGTGAGATAACTGCCAAAGACCGACCGTACAGATAAACGGTTCGTAAGATTACAAAATGCCATATTATAATAGATAAAATAAACTTATAGAATCATTCGTGTCATGTCAATCTTTACATCTAAATTCAATATTAAAGTAGAATCCGTACCATATAAAACACCTTAAGAACTCCGAAAACATTGTCATTAGAAAATTATTCATCATTGGGAAAATAAATACTATTATTTTGCAAACTTCTCAACTAACAAAAGCGATATTAAAATATTTTTTTTATAATAAAATGTATCATAAATTCAAACGTGATTTAAATTTAAAACATACAGCGTAGTTATCTTTGAGGATGGATGGTTTGTGCTTACATGTGCTTTTTTATTCTCACCTTAACTTTAACAATATCTTTGTTGACCCTTTGCGTGCGAGCGGAGACAAGGTCGTCGCCTAGGCGAAGCTTCATGGCTCTCATCCCACCGCGCACGAGGTCGAATTTAGAAATTCCCATCGAATTCACCTCGGGCATCGAATGCAATAAAATCATCAAATGCATATCGCTTAAGAAAAATATCTCAAAAAATCAAGTGAAATACCAACGTTCTGTGCAATATTCCCTAAATTATTACAATCAGCGAACCAATGAAATTTAACAACTATACAAACTTCGCAGCTTTGTAATATATTTCTGTAAAAGCGATAATCAAAAATATTATAAATCATCAAAATACACAATACGAGAAAATCAATACAATTCCTGAGCAATTGTTGTCGACCGCGATCAATTTACATATACATTGCAAAGTTCAGGACCTAACGCGTAGTGGCGTGACCCTGCTTTGTATCCAGACACGATCCTACCGCCGACTGTTACCTCGGATTGTCGACAATACGATCGCACTGCGGACTGACGACAAATAATTCAACAGCCGTCTATAAATCAACATCGAAGTGACAATCATTTACAAACTTCACATAATCAATGTACCGTTTAGTTTATATCAAAAATTCAACGACGCTACTACACAATATAATATACACGACCAATCGTTAACCACATACAATTACACAAGCTAACATCGATACAATATCTTCTACCACGATGAATACATTAACAGGTGAGTTTATTTAACCGATACGAAAGTATTGATTTCAAACAATATTTAAGTAGTTATCGATATGATTTATAAATCCTTATTACGCAGCCCTATACAGTGGGATCCGAATAACGGTTCGTTCGTTTTCTTTCGAGATCCGTTTCACAATTTCTAGCCGCTTCACATTCACTTTCCCAACAATAAATCCTCACTCCTAGTCAACATTTTAGAATTTTTTATTAATCATCATTCAACCTCGAAATTTACTTTATAAAAATACACAATCTCGCTTTACCTACGCGTCAATAAAAGTTATATCAATCTTTGCCAACTCTCACACGCCCCGGCGTCCCTTATTCTACTCACTAATACTACTAACATCATAAATCTAAAGTATTTACATGTTTTTTTTTTCTACACACTTCCTGGGAATAATTTTATTGGAATATATGCGAATGAAATGCGTACCTCAATGATGTTGAACTGATGATGTTAAAAGCTTGAAATTTCATCAATGATCATCGCAGACCACACGAGTATTGTTTGCTTAATTTTATAATTTGCTTTAAAAATTTGCAGCTTGAATTTTTGTAACGCGATTTATGAAAGGATCAAAATCAATTTAGAAGTAATAGATAGTGAAGACAAATTTAATGTAAAATTTAGGAGAACAGCAGCATTTTGGTTAAGTATCTATGCAATGGATATGAATGGATTATACGTTGTATTAAAAAGTATCTTTGAAACTGATTAAAATCTTTGATGTATTTGGAACCTTACTTTTAGTCTTAGGAAAATTTGCTGAGTATAAAATTATAAAGTATTTGAGTAAGACTAAGCTTACTTTATGCTAATAGGTGCTAGTTAGTAGTAAAATGTTCCCTATAGTAATTGACTTGGAAATAGTGGTTTATTGATTAGCGTTACATCCGATATCCTTAAAAGCGGTGCTGCTGATTATACAAGGGGACCGGGTTGATTGCATCCCGGCGATTGTCAGTTACGTTCCCGTAGAAAAGTAAAGTTTAGAAGGGATTCAAATCTTTTACTTAATTTTAGAGTACAAATAGTCCTTAACACGAAGTTTATAGCCTATTTTCATAAGAATATGATTTGTTTTTCAGATAGATAGTAAAAAATATTGTAACTTGTAAAATTACCGCCTACTGCACTGAGATTGATGACGTCACTGGACCCGTTTTGCTACAGGCCGGTTTCTACAGCGTTTGTGCCCACGAATTTCTTGCGTAAGGTCTGTGCTATGAATTTTGTTATCATTAGAAGTGTTAACCTATTATGTTTCGGGTGTAGATGGCGCTAGTGCTACTGATTGCGTGACGACTTAATGCTAAAGCGATACTTACGAATCTTTCCAAACATTTGTTCCCAACACCAACTGTTTTTATGAACTCTTATCAAAAATGCTCACACATATAAAATTTAAAACACACACTCACCTATCACCATATTCGCTGGACGTGTTCGTGTCAAAGAACCATGAAGCAAGACTTTGGAGCCTAAGTTATCAGGAAGCGGAAGCATCGAGTAATAATTACAATGTATTTTAAATTATTTCCAAATACAAGGATTTATATTAAACATGATAAGGCACAAACTGTTTACTATTATACAACGTGGACAGTTAGATCCTTTGACACAAACAACGATTCTCGTCAATCGATCATTAATTTAGAGCAACTAAAATAATGACGATCGAAGATCGATGGTATATCTACCAGAAGCACTACTCGGGCAAAAGAAAAAAAACAAAAAAGAAAATAAAACACACTGTAAAACTGCAATGAACTGGTATTATTATAAAAAAGCAATTATACAACAAAAATAATTCAAAACAAAACGATGTACATTAATTTAAAGAACAATTGTTTATACAAATAATTAAAAAAAATATAATAATTATAACAACAAACATCGACAAAATATATTTAAAGAGAAAAACATTGTTTCAAATTTAATCAGTCCTCAAGCTTTAGAAATGCAATTTAAGAATGAAATGGTTTTCGTACAAAAAATATTTCTTATACCTTGTATTATGCAAAAAACACAAATAATTAAATCAAGACTATTCAATAGAATCATAATAAAGAAAAGAAACTTAAACAATTTGAATTCAAATGAAATGTAAGCTCATTACTGTCAGAATCAGTTTAAATCATTCATCAAGTACATTGAACGTTTTGACAAAACATGTTTACATTAATGTGAGAGTGTAGTTGTCACAATTTGCAAATCTTATTGTAAAAAGTTTTTTTTTTCATTACTCTATACTAAATATAAATATAATACGTTGAATCGATCTCAATTACGTAAAAGCGTATGCAATGTGTCGAAAAAATGTAACTATTGAAAATCACAATAGAAACATAAGGAGAAAAAGCAATAATAATGAAGTATCCAATACCGAGTCTTATTGTAATTTTCAATCAATTAAATCTTTAGGACATTATTTTCTAAACTATTTTGAATCTCGATAATTTTGCAGTCTGCGTCAGTTTAATAAACCAAATCAAATTTAGAAAATTCTAGATATTTCAGATGTTATAAGAAATCATTGAAGATTTCATTTGTGTTGATTTGATGAATCAAACTGATCATAGACAGGTTTACGACGATCAATGCAAAACAAACCTTAAAGCGACTTACTTTAAAATGTATCACAGTAGATTAAATAAAATACAACATATGCATCCGATCTTAGGAAATGTTACAATTTATTAGGAACAGGGCAGTCTATAATAATAAAATCATTGGTGGTGAATCACTGAAATTTAGACTCTAAAGATTGGACGACACGTTCTATTTCACCTAATCTAGTGGATTTTGTGATCTGTAGAGAATACTCGAATACTTGATCGAAGACACGTCTAGATGATATAGCAGGCTAAACACACCGTGGAATGCAAATAATAAAAGTTAAGTCATCAAGATATCGACTGCTCTAACGGGGATGAGTGCAAGCTTGTTGACAAAACATAGAAGTAAAAAAATAGTAAAAAACATCAAATTTTTGGGTTACTTCACATTTGGTGTTAATTAACTAAAACCTGCACTAATAATAAAAAGGATGACGTCCACGAAGGGTTAGATAACCTATGAATAATGTATTAATCAGTAGAGTATGGTACATATTTACAAACAACACTAAATATCACTTATTAAATCACAACATGGTTTTATGGCACATGTCAAACAGGTATTGCGGTTGAACTACAGTGCATAGAGCTGCAATCATCTGTAGACGTGGCTTCAATGTATAAAATTAAAAAAAATCATATAGCCGAATCAAAAATATAAGGCTTATCACCGAATCGAAAAGCGTAAACCTAAAAATTAAGTAATGCAGATCAATAACTAAAAAAAAACGAACCATCGATCCGGTTATTAAGGATCGCATCAGATCTCATTATTGTCATAGATTCAGCAATAAAAAACACTAAAAACCATTATTAACTAAGAAAATCAAAACTAAAGAAAATCGAACTAAAATAATTCTGCTAACACACTCACACACGGTAATGTAATAAAAAAAAATAAGAGCGTAATACAAAGAACATAAACATTACACATGCACCGTATACCTACTACTACAAAAATAATGTTGTTTTTCGTATAAAAAATATCTTACCAGAATAACAAATTGTATAATTATTTTGTATATGGAGCAAGTTACAGTACTCCAGTAAGTAGTAAAAAGCTAACAACTAATTCGCATAATAGTAGTTCTACATCTGCCAAAATCTCAGCAAAATTATCAATGAAATAAAACAAAAAATCTAGCGAGACGAACATTTTCTAAGCGCTCTACGATTTACTACCGTGGTCGGTCACTACAAACTCATTAAAGTACCACTACACGCCTACACAACGAACAATAATATTATATCAACCAAATGTTACTAAGTGTTAAGAAAAACAACGGGACGCAGAATTTACGGGTCCGTGGGTTCTCAGTGACTAGGCGGTAACGACGACGTCTGTCAGGACATAGGGAGCTGTAAAAGACAGCAAATCCAGCCAATTATTAAACTATAAGGGAAACATAAAATCAAACCGTAATCTAGAATGCTTTGTAATACTCGAGGTAAAGTCAGAGAGACTGTCGATAGTTTGGAAAACATTTTCGATCACTCGCGCCACCACGTGATGCTGAATGTAATTTGATTTAACTGCATCAGTAATTCCTTTAGTAGATAATACCTTGGAATCTACTGGCGCACGTTATTAGGAAACGCCGCAGTCAACTTTGTCATTGATAAAACCCCTAACATCACATTTCCCTAGACTTTTTGTAACTACATTTAAAGGGGGCAGTAACTAAACATTGTCCATATTAGCTCAATCAATTTAACACTTACCTAATAATAATGTAACAACTTCTTATTTAGTTTCATAATCATATTTCCATCGACACAGAATAAGTGCTAATTAAAAACAGGAAGTGCCATTGTGCCGAAGAATCTTACGACTAACAACAATACCGCTCGATGCTCTCTTATTACGATAAAATCACACGCTTAACGCCTAACAATTTTTAAGTATTAATAGTTAAAATATTGGTCCAACAAATGGGCTAAATAATACAAATGCCCTTAATATTCGTCCCTAATTTAACGACACGGGATATGAAAAAATATTATTCAATAGATCAAAAAAATGATAAGGGTTGAGAACAGTTGGCGTGTCGACATCAAACCGACACAATAATCTCTTTTCTCGAAATAGGTACTCGAATAACAACGTCAAATACTACAACTAATCTCAATACAGTTTCGTTTGGAATTAATGCATACAGAGATCTCATGCCAAATGTACGTAAAGGACTCCCATCATTTTGTTTGATCACATCGAGACAGCTGCAACATACGCACTTACAAAAGACAGCAAGTTCCATTAGAAAACACCCGGGAACGCCACTTCGACTAATCAAAAATTGACACACATGGCCAGAACCGTTATAACATCAATTATGTGAACATTACATTTTCGATAGTAGCTTTTTGGCTTAGTTTTTGTCGGATTCATATCTCCTGTTATAAGGACGGGTAGTTCACATGCCTATGGGCGGCACTTGAACGTAGCGATATATGTAAAGACGATAATCCTTGCTGGCGAGCACAACCGACCCGTCGTCCATGAGCGCCACATCGAAGCATTGAGCGTGTTTTACTTTACTTTCCAACGCCGAAACTAGTTGTCCTTCTTGAGTGAATATTGTCAAGTTAAAATTGTTGTGATTGTCGGCTATTAAAATCTCTCCTGACGCATTTATACCCACTCCTATCGGGTAATTAGTTACTCCCTCGCCGCCTATCTGTCTCAAGTAGATACCCTCATAGTTGAAAACCTTAACGCAATGCGCGCGGTTGTCACTGATGAAAATTTCCTGTTTATCATTCACCACCACTCCGTTGGGGAATTCTAGGTGTTTCGAGCATCCAAATTTCTGCAGAACGTTGCCGACTTGGTCGAATATTATCACACGCATCACTTTGCACTCGACGACAACGATCCGTCCTTTATTGTCGACCGTCACGCCTCTGGGATGTTGGAGGATATTCGCACCGAATTTGCGAACGAATTGGCCATATTGGTTATATATTTGAATCTGATGTGTTGGTGATCTTTCGGTTACAATAATATCACCAGATGTGCGTACTACAGCCACTCTATTAGGGTAAAGAAGTTGGCCGTCCCGTTTTCCACATTCACCAAATTGGAATTTAAATCGACCCTCTTTGTCGAAAATCTGAATGCGGTGATTATTTGTATCGGCAACGATGATGTCATTTTGAGCGTTTACAGCTACGCCGCTAGGTTCGGTGAATTGACCCTCCATTACGCCAAACTCGCCAAATTTGCAGTGATAAATCATCTTTTGTCGTTTAATTTGAGACTTCGGCGGGAAGATAGCTGTTGAAATTAGTTTGTTTGTCAAATCGATAATGGAGTCAGAGTGCGCAGCGCTTGTAAGTGAGTAAGGGTCGGTGGTGGTAGGTGGAAACAGCGTGTCGCAGCCGCCGTTAGACCATTTCTCGTACGGATTGATACCGTTCAGGTTGATATCTCCGATCGCAGAAGAGAAAGGTCCAAGACTATTGGGGCTGTTGAATCTTTTTGAAATAATGTTCGATTCGAAAGGTGACGTCGATTGGCTCGTGGGTCCGAGTAATCCGTTCGTATAGGGACGATCTAGAACGCCATTCAGTCCTGTCGGTAGATGAATTCCTCCGTTTAGACTTCCAGAACTTCCATTGACGCTGCTGCTGCTAGAAGATGAACCTCCATTCAATAAAGAGCCATTTGTTGGACGTGCAATCGGAGGTTGCTTAGACGGTCCAATGTTTGCTTCGGAACTTGAACGCACGTATCCAAAAGTGTTTCGAACGCCAACTTGAATGGCTTGATAGTTTGAAACAAACTCGAGCTCACATGCTGTTTGAACGCTTTGTTCAGGGTTTGAACTCATCAATGTTTGTAGTTTACTATCTAATAATTTTTTGAACATCAATATTTCAGCGATGTTAGCGCATTTCGTCAGCCGTTCAACAAAGTCACATGTTTGGTAAATCTTGTCAACCGTCTCCTGAGCCTTTTGTCCGACAACAGTCAGTGCTATTTGTTTTGTCGAGAAAACACTTTCGAGTTCTTTTAACAACTCTTGCTTACGCTCTTCAAGCATAGAACGGTAGAATTGGAAAGTGTCGTTAATTTCATTTTGAGCTTTATGATATTGAACTTGAAGTTTTCCAGCGGCATGTTCTACTGTTTTTACCACATGCCTTATTTCAGTGGCGCGTGTCTTTGCTTCATTGATGGATTGTTGCATAAGCTCCAATTGCTTCGGTCCGGCGTCAGCTAAGTGCTCGCAGTCATGTAATGCAGCTGGATGTTCAATAATAGTACATTCTTTGCATACCGGCACAGAGCATGTGCGGCAGAAGTATTTCAGGATATCATTTTTATGCCTCGGGCAGAAAGCGGTCTTGTCCCCGCTTGTTGTTATCGTTGACCCGAGCATTCCTTTGTCGTCTTTTAGGTCCGTGAAGTTGAGTACACGGTGGCTCTCAAAGCAATGCATGAATTGGTGCGCCATTACACAGTTAGGGCACAGGAAATTAGCACAATCGACGCAGCGAGCTACGGCGTCTAAGTCCTTCGATTTGCAGCCCGTGCAACGAGCCGAAGGTGAGCTAGTTTGTCTTGCGTTCGGTAATAGATCGGCGTCTTGTTCGACTGCAGCAGCGATCACAAGATTGGTGAGCAGTCCTAGAACTCCTGCTGCGGGGAGATGGCTGTCGACGCGGCAAGTTACGCACGTAACCTTCTCGGGGTGCGTTTGTTCTCGCTCGAGGCAGCCCCGGCAGAAGGTGTGGAAGCAGTTGAGTACTTTAGGGTCGACAAATGTCTCTCGGCAGATAGCGCAGGTCGTGTCGAGTCCGTCGAATTCGCGAAGGTCACATACGGCGGAGTCGCTCGCGGGAGGCGACGAGCCGCTCAGAGTGAGGGGGGACAAGGAGCCACGCTCCAACGAACCTATAGAGTTGGCACCGGGCAGCGATTCAAGGGACGGGGTGCGCGAGGCCATCTTCAGGAAACCGGCATCCCTGAAACAAGAAACAATAAATGTTAAAATTATAACATATGTACGTACTCCAAAGTTTTCTTTTTAATAACATTTAATTGGGTTATTTGTAAAAAAGAAATCTAGCTTTTTTAGTCCAAAGCTTTTATTTGTAGTTTATGAAAGAAATAAAAACTGGCAGTTGGATTTTTTATTCCATTAACTTCATTATTTCTAAGATTATATTCTTTGAAAAACAATTAAACCTAAGGTTATTTTATATACTTAAAACTACGGGTCCTAAAAAATTTAGTAATCTAACTTGAAAAAAAAACAAGAATGTTAAAGAGCAGGCACATTAGTCATTGTTTGCGAAAGCAATCGGTAAACTCGACAAAAGACTGGAGGCTCCAAAAACATTAAAAGTCCGCCGTCTGGGAATCTAAAACTGCAGCGGTGTGTTGGAAATGTTTACGAGGTTCGATGCATCGAGGGTGAAGGGTTGCTATGGCAACGCGTAGGGCGAAGTAAGGGGATACTCCACGTCGGTTCGAATTAGGGTGAGGGTGGGAATTTATTTTGGTTCCCTATTTAGTTGCTATCTGAGGGGCGTTGAGGTGAACGGCCGTGTTCAATGGTAGGGTCTAGCTTCTATTATGGTGATGCTTCTTACTTTAGATCATTGTGGCGATTGCTTCTTTAAAATTATAGCTATTACTTATTTTGGCGTTTATCTGAATTTCGGGGGTAGTCTAATAACACTGTATATAGGAATTAAATCATTTTCTTTGTATATAGTTAAAACATAATGTGACGAGACGAGCAAGACGTCCATGTGATTGTTTAATTTAAAAGTAAGCCTGTTTCCACTAGAAGATAGAGGAATGAAAGCAATATGCTCCACCCAGACAATCAGAACCTACAAATAATATAGAAATATGAGATACATCGTACCATTGATATTGAGCCAGTTATTAAATTAATGAGACTTTTTATCAACTTAGCAATATCATAAGCTACAATGCCTTTCCCATGGGAAAATAGTGGGGCAGGAGGCTCTAATCCAGGATTTGTAGGCACATAGGCATTAAGGTGGTATCTCTCTAGATAGAATCCTGCAACTTATTGTGTAGGCGACAGTTTCATTGTAGTGCACCAGTAAATTTCATTTTTAATATATACAGTTATGTCGGATACAAATTGTAGGAATATTGTTTGAATAACAGTCCAAATCGATACGTAAACGCCTAACAGTATATCACGGAAAGCTTATCTCTGCATTTCTAGATGCATAGATACTTGGCAATGCATAGATCGATGTAGGGTTGCCAAAAAAAAGTATACGCGTGCATATTTCAAACGTAAAATTAATAACAAATTGTTTATTTCAAGGATTATAATTTATTGCAAATGTTAAATGTAGTTTAGGTAGTCGATTTCTCTTATTGAAATTTTGTGTGCTGACTAATATAAAAAACACAGGCAGTCCAGTCATAACCACTGCCGACTGAAGTCAAAACTCAAATCAGATGGGAAGGCGCGACAGTAGTTCAAACGTAAATAAGTAATCAACAAAAATAAACCCTTGTACTTAACAATAAAATTATAAATAGAATACAAGAAAAATAAATAAAAAAAGTTTGTCGAAACTGTTCCGATATCATATAAGGATGTCGCGGACGCATGTTGAGCATGTTATTCACGCGAACAATATTCAATAACCATTCACCATTCCAACATATACATTTCAGAACTCTTGTGTACTATATACCTATATCCTTGTAAGTACCTCAAAAGTATATATCTTTAAAAAATAAGCTCACTTTTGTGTATCTAAATTGAGTTGACTCCTATATTTGTTAAGTTAAGTTAAAGTTAGTTAAATTCAACGTTTGTTAATTATTATTTGGTGACAACCCTGCGTCCCTGCCTAGTATTCTCGTGACGGATCCAAACGGCTGCAATACGTTACGTTTGGCGCTATGACGGAGCGCGATGCATCGTGCCCGTACTCTGAGCGTGCGAAACGATGATGACTAATGAAAATATTGAACCCTGTGCTCGATGGACGATATGGATGTCGTAACCACGTTCACGTAAGTGTACGTGAGGAATGCGTGACGCTGTCCACGGATATTCTCTATGAGAATATCCGTGGACACGTATAGACAGAGGATTTATATTATAAATCCTCTGTCTACGTATAAAAGAACTGGACATCAACGCATATCCAATAGTTCTAGAAACGTGAAACTTCACAAGACGTACTACAGAATCGTGGTAGAATTAGTGAATAAGAAAGTCAATTCCCACACCGCTTAACAATCCCACTATCCCACTATATGTATTAGTAACGTAGCTACTGGATTTCAATCACGCCAGTCACATGTATCAGCTCCACAAGCCGATGCACCTCGCCCGCATTCGATGCCGCTCTAATTAAGCTTTTATCGATTCTGTGACACAGAGACAAAGTTCAATTTTCGATTTTGAGTGCTTTAAATGTTTTATAATAGATAAGCGACTCGCCTTAGTTTTGTACCAGTAACATTACAAGAAAAATATGACATACAAGTGTTAAAAAACACTCGGTCGCCGAAAGCCGTTAAATCAGTGTAACAGTTTTGGAATCCATACATTTTTATATAGATTCCAGTTACATCCAGTATCATTAATATTTAAAATTATTTCATATAATAAAGAAACAATTCACTATAAGCACCATAGGAAGCTCAAGGTCGTTCAAAGGACTGAAGTCTCTATAAGATCTTGTCAGAATGGACGATCTGGTTAAGATTGTGGGACTTCACTGGATGAAGGAAGTAGATGCACTTTTCTGATTTAAAAAAAATAGCCAACCTAGATATATTTTATATAAAAAACATTTTTTAAACATTTAGAACATTCGCAAAACCTGTACAGGGAGATAATTACTACTTGAAAGCTATCGGCAAATTCAGATACTGAATGAAATGAATGAAAGTTTATTTCTTGTTTGAATAGACGAATTAATTCAGGTCATTCGCTAGGCTGTTACTGTCGGTGTACCATTAATTGTACGGTCAATATACGCGTACGCCTTGACGTATGCCCGGGGAAAGATATATGGTCACTTGTGGTAATCGATAGCACCGGCTCACTGAGGTTACATCATACAAAACCTATATTAGGTATGTACATTTACTTTTTATAACCATAGTAAATAATTTGTACATTAGACAAATATTCAATTGAATGTATACATACATAATTAACCTTTAAAAGTTTTTCCTTATTTTTTTTTTATTTAATTTAGTTCAAATTATCAAGTCATACGTTTCGTTTGACCACAATATATTTCTTTTAAGAAACATTTACTCGACAACAGATGAGTGAAAGAATGTCTAACTGTATTTATCTTTGTTAATTATACGCCAGTATTAATGGAATCTTAACAATGTCTTTTAATTTATATAACAAACATTAAGTCTATAATGATATTTTTTAATTAATTCTATCACTGTTAGAAAGAAACGTTATGCAGAAGTAGCATATAATAAAAAAAAATATTTGGGAAATTCTTTAGTATGTCACAAACATGGTTAATAAACATTTACCTAGGGCTCGTACTAAATCACGCAACTTGTTAGTTTAAAGTAACCAACCTTATTTGAACTTCTTACATTTACAAATTAAGTAGTGAGAAACATTTTTAATCTCTAATGGGTATTTCAATCGTCTACGAATAACACATTCTTCTCGAATTAGAAGTACAAGTGAAATTATTTCCTCTCGCCATCGTTATTCGAGACCCCAATAATGGCGTGCGGGCTCGAAGCGGCTTACCGAACCCCAAAAGGTGTCATAAATAAAATCAGGGTACGCGCAAACGTAGTGGTTATGAACAAGTGATAAGGTGGATATTCGTCTACTTTTAAAACGATCAATTGAAACCTGGGGAGAGCGGGGTAAAGACGTCTTGGAATTATGGTCATCCAGTATTGACGTGAAGGTGGAATAAATGCCGTATTAGGGTAACTTGGAAAAATAACCGTTTATTATTTTTTTAAATAAATAGAATTAACTATATATGGCACTAATATTTTTCTATTTACAAGGAACCTATCCAGAGTACTACAAATATTCTATGGAGATGATAGTCGGACAAAAATCGGTATTTTACTAATTGTCTGTCTGTCGCGGGCTAAGACTTTTCCAGATCAAAGTGACTACAATTAGGAAAAACGCTTATCTAAGAACTATGTCCTACGTTATAAACAATGATACTGTTCATTTCTTTACCTACTAAATAGCGAGTGAAACTACACGTTGATGGTATTTTAAGAGTTTCATATATCACTGCCTACAAATGCGTTTACGTTCAAATACTCAGACAAATATGTTCTCTATTCCTTCCGCTATACGGACGATATTAGCAGACAGCTAGGAACATGTATTCCGGAGTTCTAAAAATTACCTACCGGCCTCCAACGTCGTATATCAAACACGTGAGGACAATTTTAGTAGTGCAT
>JWHW01048527.1:1126786-1137656 GCA_000931545.1 Papilio glaucus | reverse complement strand
GTTTATACGAAAATATTTTGGAATTTTAACATAAAAACATTTGTTTACAAAAATCACATCTTGCTGTGAAACAAGGTATAGCAGATGATTCGATTAGACTTTGACAAGCTTCTTTATCGTAACCTTTAAATAACAAAAAACATCCAATCCTTTAATATTAATTTCGCCTCCAGACAAGTGCTAACTGCTGGCTGGATATTACTTCGGGAACGTTAACGGCTCAAACTATTAATTGCCTTCATTAGTAATTTGAGAAACGATTTCGAGTTTGAAATTGACGCCGACTGCCAATTAAACTATATAAGAAAGATTGATATATGTAATTAAATACGTTTCACTAATTTATACATTATATAAAAATAATCTACTTTTAAGTAAATGATGGTACGACAGAAATAGAATAAGAGAAATTGTGTCTTTGAAGTTGGAAATTTTACGAAATAATTGAGATATATTATAAAGCAATATCAAATTCAAGTGATAATATTTAATTGAATATTCAAAATATCAGTCATTAATATTTTAAAAGAAATTAAATATTTTAGCCCTAGACTAATTACTAGGATGAATAGAGTAATTTCTATTTGAAGCCAAAAATATAATTTAGACTTTTTCCAAATTTATGGAAAGTAGCCAGACATGAAAGTGAAAATCGAACGTAAGAAAAAATCTGTTAAAAATTATGGAGCATTCCACAAATTTAAATTAATCCCAAAACGATGTGTAAAGTTTCATTTAAAATTTAATTTGCACGAAGCCAAAAATTTAAATTAGTGTCGAATTAAATCACGCGGGCGAGAGGCGACTATGATGTCGCCGGCTGATACGTCCTCGTGTTTGCGAACCCCCACCCCCTTCAGTCCTTCGTTAAAAATCGTTCTCAAAAATTCTTCAAGCACTCCTAATTTAATATTTAAATAACTGAAATAAGAAATTCCAATGTACCACTACAATCACCCAATGCTCCAGAATATCTGTAAATTCAATCAAAATTAAGATACTTAAATCCTACGCAAATAATTTTCTTCTCAATTCTGTATAAATATAATTTAAAAAGCCACAATAAATTCAAATTTGCCTTACTTAATGCACGTAAGCGTAAACTCTTCTACATTACGTCACATATATGTATATCTAGCTTAAAGCAAAGACAGCTATCAGAATTCCATTTAACCAGAGTACACTCGAAGACGAGCGACAAAGGTCCCTTTAATTAATTTGACGAGGTCTTTATACGACTTAATAGGAGGCTTAGTGAAAATAGTTTCAATTTGGATTCAATAGAATTTTAAACGTCTAGAAAATAATCTTAAAGAAACGATAGAATGTTTGAAAACTTAATTCTTAATCACAGCGAAAATATGTAAATTAAATGAGTTATTTATTTCTAAGCTTATATGTTAGATAGCAGCTTTACTGTAAAATGTCACACGCTCACATCGCTAAGGTAAAATTATTTAAGTAAACGCCTTATCTTGCTCGACGGAAATTCAGGAGATACCGTCTTATTTCCTCGCCTAGAATCTCCATAACGGTGTACCCGACGTAAATTTTACCCTGGTAATTTAGTTTTTAGATTAGAAAAAAAATGGTTTTTATATTTTACGAAGAAAGGGTCGTAAAAGAAGTCTCTGAAGATGATAGATTTATATCTTAAAATGCGCTTAGAAACATATTTTATAAATTATTAATATACGTTTGTATTTTTAATTATGTTTATAATTATGTATTAATTGAATTATACCGTTACTCTACACTAAGCGTACTAATTGACGCGTCTCGTAAGATAATTTCAGTCACCGCAACGATCAAAGAACTACGCGCGACGGAAATTCTAACGAACCTTTGATAATGTAAGCAGATTCTAATTGGATGATAAACATTTACTTCAAAACGGCGGATTTAAGGATGGACCGATTAATGGGGACGACATACCATGACAAAGTGGAACTTAATTACAATTATTGACAGCGTTAGCCAACGATGAAAATAGTTTTAAGTTATTAACAATTAACAAGAACAATTTTGAACAACGATAGTCTGGCAATTTCTAAAAAAATGATAAATGGAAGAAGTTCAGGACGTCTTCTTTAAAGTAGATAATTGTTAAATATCAAACAGTGGAAAATTTACGACTAGTAGCAGTTAGAATTGTTCGTTTCGCCACTTTCAAAAAGAAATTAATGATAGTCAAGTAGACTGTCAATTATTTGGTAGACTACCCCTTTTTTCGACTTAAAAAGATAATATTAAAACTGAAAAACAATATTTCGTATACCTTATTTGACCCGTTCATGGCATGGGTATTGATCAATCAGGATTGTCTTCTCAAATATTTCTGGCAACTTACCTGAAAAATAAACAAGAATGTTAATACAAATCGAATTCAAAGATTTCGTCAGTAAAAAAAGTTCAAAAGGTTTATTGTGAGGAAAACCTTTTTATATATTTTACTGCGTTTTTAAAGCCTCCTTTGCATGAACGGCAAAGTAATAAATAAAGCAGACTTGCTGCCGCGGGCTATTAAAAAGGAAAATAAAGATTTTTACGTGCAATTCATTAGGATCTTAAAGCTTAGCCTTGTCTATTTAAACTTTCTTTTTAAGAGACTAACAAAAATGAAGGTCTTAAATTTTCACCTCTCTTTGAACCACCTAATAAGCTTTTTATGCATGATTAGTAAATTTTAATGTTTTTGAAAATATTGTATTAAAGGATGTTTTATATGTTTGATTAACTTGACTATCAACTTCTGAGATGATATACTTTCACTTAAATAACCGTTACAGTAAAGTATGGCGCCTTTAACACAGAGAAAATGGTGGATAGTTTTGTAATGGGAGAAGGTGGCAAACGAGCGAGCGAGTCTCCTGATGGTAAGTGACCGCTACGTATAGACGTAACAAGCAAATGAGTCGCAGATACGTCGCCTACCTTTAAGGGACAGAGAAGAAGGAAGGGAAAAAGGATGTTTCCTTTTCCGATCAATCCTTTCCCCGGCCAATCCTCTTCAAGTCCTATCCTTTATATGGAAACGAGAGGACTGCAATTGGCCCTTCGGCGTCTCACTTATCAAACGAAACGCAGAAGCATACTTCTACTTCTCCGACATCTTTGATTAATGTTGATAAAATTTTTGCATGTTATTTATATTATCGGGAAACATGTTGATCAGAGTAATATTTGTAAGAACTTTTAATACCGTGTTTTATACAAATTAACATATTATTAATATATTTGCAATATATTTTTTCAATTAATATCACTTCATAATATTTAAATAGAACCATTGACAAGAGAAGAAAATTAAAAAGATAAAAAGTAACTGAACGGGATATATTTTTCAATTAGCCAAATTGTCGAATCAAAGCATAATTCCGGCCGGTCCCTTCTTCATTAAGAAAATGAAACGGGATGATTTTGAAGGTATAATTAAGTTTCTTTTAATATGAATAGGAAATCAAATCGTTTATAAAGAAATTCAATTTTGAATGTTCATCCCAACATTGTACATTTCTGAATACAACTTCAATGCTATATATAGTTATGAATATATATAAAACTTAAGGAAATATTTCTTCTTTGGTGTAGAACTGTGTCTAATTGACTACGTCAATTATATTCACGTCACCAGTGTTTTTAATTATTTTTTTAAATGACGTAGTTCTCGCGGTTGTTATTGTTATGTAAGTACAGTCGGCAAGCAAACCAAATGGAAAACTATTCCAGCCCCATCGTTAGCGAACTGAATTCGAAATTCTAATCACGAGGCTTTAAAGTTTTAAAATTGGAACGTGTCAGTTGGAACTCGCCCCGAGGCCTGTGTTTAGTGTTCGGTGTTCCGTTCGAATTACTTTTTGTTCGAAATTCGAAAATCACCCTTTTATGATTTCTATGCCGCCAGTTGAAATTTGAATAAATTGCCGATTTATTTTTATTTACACATGTAAAATAATAGACAAAAGAGGTTATATACAGTATTTGCGCCGGGTTATTACAAGTCCTTAGAAACCGGCCGACTGAAATGTTGGGAGACCGTTTCGTTCGGAGGACCGAAGTAAGTATGTTGCGGTAGATATTTCGTCTCGTCTGGAGAATTCGACAAAACTAGCTAGACAAAATGAGTTGATGGCAACATAAAGAAGCCCGGATTTAAAGAAGAGAGGAAGCAGAGGGCGCTGGGTAGACAGGATTGGCGACTATAAGGAGTTTCTTTTAATGTACCTTATGTAAAACGTACGAGGTAAATCATAAAAGTTAATTATAATATCATAAGATTTCTTAAAGATCAGGTTTAAATGGAAGTAGCATTAGGCCAGGGCTTAAATAATTCCGATCATTAAAAGTCAATATAAAAAAGTCAATGCAATACTTGTGATATTGGAAGCGTCTCCCGCTCATTATGAGGATGAGGGGGTAAAAATTAAAAGCTTCGAAAGGGACGGGCGTATACGCGCGAAAGGGACAGTGGAGGCTCTCTAACAGCCAATATCCGGTCGATCAGCTGTGCGGAGGAAACAGCTGGCAGTCGTTGAAGCGTCATTCATTCTCGAATGTTTTTTTTTTTGCTATAACTTTTTTGCCCTGGCATCAAATCGGTGTAATTTGTTCTCGCACGTAGAGAACGAAAGTTGACAGGCGTTAGTGTTGCTATATAAAATATTTTTTGGCAACACACGTTGCTCGTGAATGAACGTGATGTTTGTTTAATATAAGTAACTGATTTTTTTTGATCGATTATTATTAGGAAAAATGCAGTACTCGAATCCAAAACGCTTAGGTAGGAAGAGTATAAGTGTTTTAACTCCTAAAGATTATAATAAGTGCTTTGTTCCTTAAACTCGTAAGGTTGTTATACATATATGAAGATAATTAATACTATATATTTATAATATGAACTTAAATTAATATTTTATTCGCTAACGCTTAAGACTTTCGACCAAGTTCCTGATTATTTAAAAAATTTGAAAAAAAAACAAATGTTACATAAACTTATCTGTTCAATTAAACACTAAGTAAAGTACATACAAGTAATAAAATTCGCGTGATACAAAACTCGAAACAACTAATAAACAACGAAAAACCATAGCATTAAAACTTCAGCTAGCAATAACCCCTACTATTTAGATCACGTGCAGTAGAATGCATCGGCTGCACGGCACGCGATCCAATGCCGACGAATTTAAAAAAAAAATATGGCACCGGTTAATGAGCCGCCTATTATTTGTGGTCTACATGTCGGAAAGCGACTGTACGTTATTTAAATAGTTACGTAATGGTTTAAGTTTTGGATCGTTGGCGACACGCGACTTTGTACCGATTTTTAATGGAACTTAGTGGCGAACGTTTTTTTACTCACGATTCGGAAATGACACAGTTGTGTTTTAATCTATTTTAATAAAAATTTGTATTAATCAAAAATAACTTTTTTAAATGAGTAATCCATTAAGTATGTTAATAAGCAATGAAAGACTAACTACGTACTATTTCATTTCCAAACTTCGCGTAAAGTTTTTCTCTCATTTCAGGATTCCGTACCCAAATGGTAAAACGGGACCCTATTGTAAGACTCCGCAGTCCGTCCTTCGTCACCAGACTGTATCTCATGAACCTCTCATGATAGTTAGACAGTAAAATTTTCAAACAGAACAGAAATTTCCAGAGATGATGTATGTTGTCGCTATAACAACAAATACTAAAAAACAGAATAAAAAAATATTTAAGGGGGCTCCCATACAACAAACGAGATTTGCTATATATAATGATACGGAACCCTTCGTGTGCTTTATTCCATACATCTTCATAATTGACATTAAGAAATAAAAGACGTGATTAATTTTATTACCCAATGCCAATTCTATACTCCATTGCGAAATTTGTTTGCTGTTTAATACAATGCATTAGATTCTTAATGAGATGATTCTTTACTCGTAACACCGAACCTAGACTTGAAATTAAATTTCTAAAGACTAATGAAATCTTTAATTTCATTTAACTACAGTCAGGCATAACGAATCTGTTACGTATTTAGTTAGTATTTAGTAAATTAGTTTAGTATCAACCTAATAAAAAAAGGTAACATAATCAGGAAACGATCATGTTACCCTTTTAATTTCATTCCATACGATAAAATACACATCTCAATAATATTGAAATGTACAAGAATTCAAAACAAAATGTAATTGATATTATATTTTAGAATCTATTGTTTTATGGAGTTAATCGATTTGGCAATTCAACATCCATATGTTAAGGTCGAAGCTCGACTGAACAGTCCCCGTTTCAATATTCATTATGTTTATATATGTATGTACAGTTTGGTATTATACGGGTAAATGTCGTTGTTTTTTATACTCTTGAAAATATGTGTACAATATTTCAGGATGATCGGTTGAGTAGTTTACGTAACAAACAAACTGACATTCGCATTTATAATGTTATATAGTTAGGATTAGGAGTAAATAAAACAGATGAACATTAAGACGCAGACACCTATGCGAATGAAATAATAATAAAACTGAAAGCAGGTGAATTTTAAGATGTACTTCATTAGGTATATTTACATTAGCCGGGTTACCCGTGAACAGATTCAGTTTGCTTAGCAACTTTGAACTTTACAACTTTAGTAATAGGAAGCATTCGCCTTTCATCTCGCAAAGCGCCCGCGGTCGTGAACTGAACAGGACTAAAGTTTTAATATTAATTGTACAACGAAACAGCATTCGTAATGAATTGATTTCTATTCAGATTTTACACAAGAAAGTTTTGTACGTTTCTTCCATCGAGGAATTTCCATCTTGAGAATTGCTAAGAGATCAAACGAAAGTCGATCAATTTCAAGTTTTTTATAACAATACGAGTATGAACGTCATGCAAGACAGCGTATTTTTCTTTTAAAGCCATCGTAACACTATCGAAAATTGTTATAAAATATCTACCTACCAGTGATAATAAATTTCAAAGAATTTATAATTGCCTAACAAAATGCTCCACGTAATAGTATGCCATCGCAGTAGTATGAATCAAAACCGTATTTAAAATACAAAGAAAACAAGAAAATAAACTTCGTGCTCATAGTTATAAGGTTCAAAGTAAAACGATCTAGTACTCATATGAAATCGCGTGTATCACTCTATCATAGTTGCAACTTTTATGTGCACAGAGAGCACTGTGTCTATCTGCGTTAATAATGTCCGCAGTTGTTTTATGGAGAGTGGCGCAGTAGTGTGTAGTCGGTAAACGGGGAGCGTGATGAAAATAGTTGCGGAGCATCGGGTAAAGGTTGTGCGTCGGATGGCACAGCTCTGTATGCGGAAAGTGCATTACTCTTGCTCACACTTCAGGAAAAAAAATGAAGAGAAAAACGCGACTTTTGTTATAAAATAAAGATGCGAGCTAATATTATGCGAAAGGGATTTGAGTAGCTACCGAAGAAAGACCCCCTTTTTTGTTTCGGGGGAGAGATTTTAAACCTTGTCTCTGGGTTAAAGACAGGGTTATGTGAGGATATACTCACTAAAATCCCTCCGGTTGCGATCTTCAATTTAATCCCCCCTTAATACCGTTAGGTCTTCCTACATATTGTGCTACAGCTCACATCCATCCCAATGCCGGGCACATGTCTGGGAGGGAGATATAAATTACTAATTAAGTAAGCAAACAGATTTTCATACGATTTTCAGCCACAGATGGGTTGATTCATGACGAAGATTTTGTATGTATAATCATCAAGGTTTTGGGTAAATTGACTGAAATATAATAATGATAGACTGGTATATATGCCGATGCTCTGAAGTCGGGGCGGGTCTTTAATAGATTATATAATTTAATTGGTATATTCTGTTAACTTTCTAATAAAATTACTTAGGTAACCTAGGCTAGCTAGGTGTCGTAGGCACTCCGCCCATCTCATGTTTAGAGCGGATAACACCGCTGCATTGCGGGTGCGATCGCACGCAATGCATTTTAACTAATTTCATTTCAGTTAGAATTTTTTTCTATTAGACCGCGAAGTTTGGTGGTAACTGTTCTAAATAGTGTGTTTTTTGTATCTATGACGTCACACTCACAACGAAATAATCGAACCTTTTTTGAGAACCTTCGAAAGATCTTTGTTCTTAGGCGGAAGACAGTTTGATGGGGGATTGCGTGTGCTAAAACTTCTAGGTAACTTTCGCGTGTATTGAAAGAAGCTTCAAAATCTACAGAAGCCATGGACAATGAAGTGGTGTAATTTTGATCCCCATCCTTACAGATCTCGAAGTTAAGAAGACATTTCATACATGTAAACGAGTGAAAGACGACTTCCAATGAACCATTATTGCATTCGATTAGTTCAAGGCGCAACACATTCAGTATTTCCCACACAGCAACAAATACTTTAAAATACTAATGAATGAGAAGATATATTGTCATACAAACGGGAATCAAGTATTCTAAATGTCAATGCAGATGAAGTGGTGTTTGGCGCTCGCCCAGATATGTGGTGGTGTGACGTACACAAGTCACGTTACATGCTCATTAATCAGCCGGATTTGAACAATTAATGATGTACAAAATCAATTCAATTGGATTATCCGGCAAAGGACGGCTTCGGACGGATCGATTTAATCGTTGCGGTTAGCGGAAAAAATACTTTTTGCTTTTTTTACGGTACTCCAGCATTTGAGTTGATGAATTTAATATAGCTATATAAGTAAAGACATTCATAATGTGCAATAATTGGTGATATTTTTAAATTATTTTATTATTGGTTCCAAGAGAGAATTATCCAATTATACTAGGAATACTTCGTATTTCCATTCTTGAGCTTTCCATTTCTCCGCATTTAGGACTTAATAAAACTACTGGTTCAAATCAATAGAAAACAAGCAAGTTCAATAGCCATCTACTATCCCATCAACGTTTTTCCATAAATAGATTATAAAACATACATTACCACGAACTAATTCAATTGAACTCCCCTGGTACAAATATAGCGTGCATCACTGACGTAAATAAATGATTTTTCTAGAATCCCATAAACATCTGCACGCGGAAGATCCCTAAGGACCCTAGCCGCCCGCATACAGCCGCGCTCGTAATGGACGATTTGATGTATTGCTCCCCGAACGTAGCGTTTATGTGGACAAATATATTTCAGATTCGACCTCACATGTACAGTTTACGATCACCTTTTGTATACAAATAATATAAAGATATTGTAGTTGTGGACAACCGGGTTGAATTAACGGTAAAAAATAGACTGATGGTATGCCACGCACTACGTATATACTTTTGCATTATATATAGAGTCATACTAAGTAGATATAAGCAATTAATTATATATTTATATGTTTTATATATGTATTTTATGCGTAGCTCTAATTAGTAAATCTTTGTATGCATTGTTGTAAGAAGGCGCGAATTTACGTCACGGCCCTTAAGGGTGATCTTTTAAATGCATTTTCTGCAAAAATTGTAATGATACAAGAAAACATTTTTAAATCAGTTATTTTTCTTTGAAACGAAACGTAAGGCAAATGTCAAAGAAATAATCTATTTAAAAACTATGATCACCTAATAACATCCTGAACTGATGATGATCCAACCTATAATTTACTTGGCACTTTATTTACTAGTTAAGCTTATTTAAGATTGTGAAAAGCCAACGGTGACTATTAGTCAGATAAGTTGTAAAAAGTTGCAAGTAGCTTATTCAAGACTTTATTTTTACATAGTGAAACAGGCCCTAATTGATCTTCATTTGGTACGGCACGGTACTAAACATCGCTATTTCATCGCTCATTCCTTTTCATATCATATCTTTATCCTTTGGTACTATGATGATAATGAGAATGTTTATTGGGGATATAAATAACCCAACCCCAATGGCACCAGCTTAATGGATTGCCAAAAAATACAATAGCCACGAAAAATAATGTCAACAAAACCATTAGGTACCCGGACTACAGACCCGCATTTGCGACCCTATACCTGATGCCCTTTTTTGCGTACCGAATTGCAAATGAAGAGTTAATTTGTGCCCGTCAGCACTCTAAGCCCATTGGGAAGGGAATTATTTAGTCGCTACAAAAAGCTTGGATGTAACGACGAAAAAACAAGAGCTTTTACCGCTTAATGTTACCACGACTTATGTGTTGTCAGCTTAAACAAATATTATATTACGTCGACTTTAAAGACGTGTCTTTCACACAAATATATACGTTTTAGATGTTAGTTTCGTATTGTTGAATACGGCTCTACAAATTTGATGATTTTATAATACGTTCGGAAGCAGCTTGGTTAGTGGTCGTGTGTATGTCACATCTATACTATCTCACTTTGTTTAGAATTGGAAAATGCATTACATACATTTGTTTGATGAATTATTCTCATGTTTCACAGAATATTTCATCAAACATTTCGCATTTTGATAAATTTACACGCTTTCAGTATTTGAAGTGCCATGTATGTGATCCATTAGGCCAAAACAATTTTTGCATTTGAATTTTAGTATTTGCACATTCGTAGCATTGTATGTGGCCTATGTTCGAATTACGAATTCCAAATGTTAATAATTTTAGACAGTATACAACAATCATGTATATAAAATGATAGGAATGTTTGTAGATTTGTGTAAATACAACATTACTATAACTACCTACCATAAATTTAGTGTGGTAGATAGAGTCCGCAACAACATCTGTTGCACGAATTCTCGACCTGTGAAACATCACGACCTCATAGAAGACAGGCGTGAAGTAGAAGTTTTCCCCTTCTTATCCTTCTAGAAGGTATTGATGGGAAGAGGATCCGAGGGAGAGGATGGATAGGAGGAGGAAATGAGATTGTTGCTGATGCCTATGGGTAGGTCACTTAATACCAGGTG
>JWHW01048527.1:1110898-1126675 GCA_000931545.1 Papilio glaucus | reverse complement strand
CGGCTACAGGTGCGGAAATTCTCGCCTTTGTAGTGTTTTATTCGACGTTTTTTAATGTTGATTTTTATTGGCCAGTCAACGCGTTCGTTAGTCGTTAGTAACAAGAACGTAATTTCCCATTCCTTTTAACTATGTAGGAATAGTTGAGGATATTTTGTTACATTTTATCCTAAAGTTAACGCTGTAAGAAGGGATATTCCTTTTTTTATATATATTTTGTTTGGCCGGTTGGCGTCGTTAGTAAGATTGCTTTTCATGACGTGGGTTCGATTCCCACCCGGAACAGACATTTGTGTGCATGAACATGTCTGTTTGTCCTGAGTCTGCGAGTAATTCTATCTAATCTATTTAAGTATGTATTTATAAAAAAAACGTAGTTATCTGGTTTACATAGTACAAACTCTGCTTAGTTTGGGATCATATGACCTTGTGTGAATAATGTCCCAGGATATTAATATTATTATTACAGGATATTATGCGTCTCAATTTAGGAGAAAAACTAATATGGTATGATTTAAAGCATACATTTATGAATAAAATTAGCATCAAAAAAACTCTTCTCAACTTCTAAATCGACGTAATATTTCTTCAACCCTCCATCGATGATAAAGTCCTAAGAAAAAAATAAACGACTGAGCATTTATATGTAAAAAAAAGATGTGAACCGAGTCCATTTTTATTCAAACGCAAATGTACAATGGTAGGGGTTTATCTGCGAGAGCGATGTCTTACAGGCGAGCGGACCTCAATGAATTTGATAGCAAGTCCGGCCGTCGGCCGCTCGCAAATGTGTGAAAGATTTTCTGAAAGGCGATGAATTTTGTGATTAATGCGTGCCGATGTTGTGGAGATAAGCTTTTTGACTTCAGGATACTTTTTAGTAATTTATATTATGAAATTCATTATGTAAACCCTGTTTTGCCCAGAAGGAGGGTAATACATAGATTACCCTCCTCCTCGTATGTCTATAACATTGTGACCTCGGCGTGCCTAGACGGCTGGATCGATTTTGAAAAGTGATGTGTGATTCGTAATCTTCTTCCGAGAATTAAAGATGTGATGAATGATGATGATCATACAATCAGTCGGGTTTTAAATTAACTATTATTTGTTAATTTTTTTATTCTTCTATTATCCAAATGGACCTTTGACCTCGTGAATACAGAGGACCTTAGAGCAAAAAGACTTTAGAGCGTTAGGAAAGGTCATAAAGATCGGCCTCTTGTTGTTGTCATCAACGTGGCATTAAAAGCGTGGCCATCTCTGTCCTGAACATACATGAAATATTTGAATCCAAAAGCGTGACTATCCGTCTACCCCGATTTAAATTGTAAAACATACATGAGTGATTTGGTATTATTTTTCTTATGAGCATAATTTTAAACTACAATTTTAATTGTGTGTTTTGAGTATTTAATTACTAGTAAATTCGAAATTAAAATGTTAGGTATATTGTAGCATTTCGTTGAATGTTCTGTTAATATTAAAGAAGTAACAATGGGCAACCTAAACCAAAGTTAACCGTTATCATTTGACGTGTCCGAAAGTCGATCGTCCCTAGAGAATTCTTTCGCACAACTTTTATACGAAAACCAATAAAAGTATACAAAGGGAATAAGGCCGAAGACGGCGCGGACAATGGCTTCGGATTGCTCATCGCCAAGGTGGAGACAAGGTGGAGATAATGGATATTTCAAACTTTTTCATTATATAAAATACCTTTTAGAAATAAATATACATCGACTTAAACAGAGTTATACATCGTGAATAAGAAAACAAAAATTAAGCACTCACGCTAGTATTAATGAACGGACGGATGGGCAGTAGATATATATTTCTTTCACTTCTAATATCGTGAATGAAAAGCAGCGATTACCTTGTACATACAACTATCAAAACGTCTCTGATATACAAATGAAAACAAACACCTCACAGGCGTAAAAGTATTGAGGCATCGGATATAATTGTATACTTTTGAGGACAACTTAAATAGAAATACCAATTTAGAGCCCCATTTTCTAGTCTACCTTCATTTTAATCTTGTTTTAGTGCAGACAAAATCTTATTCCCCACACCTAAGCCTTGTTGTTCTCTTTCTTTAAAAGAACACCACAATACCTGCGTTAGTTTATATGCCGGGCATAAATTCGGGTTAGCATTTCGGGCTTTTAAAGTGGGCCATTCTATTACAGGTCGTAAAACCTAAAGCCTAAAGCAATTTTTACATTAACTGATTAAATTGCGAATAGGTGTGGATAGGACTAAATATTTAGCAACTGAATACTGATTTTCAACTATAAAAATCACAGACAAGAGAGAAATACGTTAATTTCTTATTATACTGTTTTTTTATCATAAAAAGAACGTAATAGGTTTTTCGGCTGATAGAAATAATTTTAAAGTAAATGGATCAATTCCCACAACTGCATGCAGATATAGATAAATATAGAATAACATAAACGTCAAAATATAAACAACAATACAATTGGAAATATCGTCGCGCGAAGGTAAAAGATTACGTTCCGTTCAAAAGCTTTCGCCGCTGAATACTCAAAATGTTCAATCAATCATCGGCTATCATCCATCAGGCACGTTCAACAAGTAAAAACAAAACTTATCGTAAACCTGCCCGCACAATAGGGCAACCCTGGACAAATACACGGCAAGGTGTGCGCGTACGTGTGCAGTCGCCACACAATAACTGCGCCAGTGTGCGTAAATGTTCTCGTGAAAATTGTCGTAGTGTGCGTAGCGACTGTGACGCGTTACATGTGTGCGTGCTAGGGCTGGCAGATGTGTTGCCACGCAGCTGTCGATAACTTCCCCTTTTAAACATTTAAAGTACAATGTATATAATATAGCACGCGCTTTGCTTTCACTGAATAATGCCTTATTATTAACGTACGCTTTTTAAGCTTATTATTATGTTTCGGATACAGTTGCCATGTCACCGGTTGTGTTGTACGCATGACCTACAGTCAGAAACGCGACTTCGTTATTTTTCCAAGGTTATTGTACATTTATTTGTTAAAAATCAATAAAAAAGGTCAATTAATGTAAAGTTTTTTCGGACACACTTTTATTATGCGTTTTTGGTCTCATAGCACGAATTAGTTTAGTAATAATGATAATGCAAGTTGAAAGTAATCAGAAATGTTTAACAATATCATTTCAAGTGACTTAAAACTTGTATTAGTAAATGGATCACGACACCAGGAGAATAGAGGGCACAACTAGAAACTTGATTTTATTTTAGACCTTAGTATTCTATACCATATAGCTTTCATTCCAGTATGTTTTTTTAATGTGAGTGAATGAACGTTTGCTACCTAAATAAATAAATGAGATACATAAGATAGACATCTATGTGGCTATTATTTTGACCTTAGGTCTTTTCTTCACAGATAAAAGAATATTCATCAGACTAGGAATTCATTTGAATAATTTCTAAATAAAACATGTTTGTGTTAAATTTCTGATAAGAGGTGGTCCTTGTTTTAGTTAAACATTGATGTATTTTGTTATTTCCGCCAAGTTTTGTGCAATTTATGGCGAGTGCTCCTTTACACCCTACCCACCTTCCCACCTCAGATTGATATATGGATTCCGCGGGTAAACGTAGACGTATAAATTTTATTAGGGGCCTCTCACCACTAACTCAACCCCCCGTTTCATCCGTAATGTACACGTAAGTCACTGTCCGAAATTAACTTTTCCTTAAGGTTTAAACAATTTGTGGCTAAGAAATAGTACAAAATATTCCTATACAGCTTCAAGAACGTCGTAAGATATGTTATACAGGCTGTACGTGTAAGTTATAAATTATATAACAAGTGATACGATGAGTATTTACCAAAACTCGCAACGTTATTTTATACATCTCGTATGTGATCACAAAAATATTTTACAAGCAAAATGAAAATAATAATGTAGGAGATATGAGAAATATTATTATCTTGGAAAATAGAACAACATCGGGGACTGTAGATGTTGGTGAATAAATGGATTTCAAAATTTATTTAAAAGGGCTCATGATGACAATAATACTAAATAAGAGCGTGGGACCATATGAAATGACTTGATTTGACTAATACAACAGACATGAATAGTAATCTTTCCTCATAGATATCGTGAAATTTGAATCTATGTTGCCAAAGTTGGTAGCAGTGTTGATGTCCTGAACGAACTTACGTCATCAGATTACTGACATACTAGAGAAAGATAATATTAAAAGTACTTGTAATCGACTAACGTCTACACGTATATATGTATATGCAAATACTATAATTAATATGCACAAGTAGAAAAATATGTTGAACTCAAGATACAAATTACTACGTTACAAAACTATCAAAACTCCATAATGTTAGAGAATCGAGAATCAGTAAAAATACACTCGAGTAAATAACAACCCAATCAACTCAATAAACCGCTCAAATTTTCGAATACCATCGAACTTCTCGATTCGGGTAAACCATTAAAGTCGTTTTTCTGGCAATCAATCCGCGGCGACATTGTGTACGAATATTGGAGCGATTCCGGTGTACAAACAGACAAAATGATTTCGTTATATCGACAGAACCCATTACCGGGGACTTGAGACGAATCGATTCGAAATGACTTAATGTTAAATTATGGGCTTTTTTCGTCGACTAAGTAATAGATGTGTTATTTATTTTTCCTTTTCTTTATTGTATTCTTATTACCTTTTCATCAATGCTCAAGAGAATACATAATAATATATAGTATAAATAAACTCTCGTTATCTCTAAGTCACTTAGGGTTGTCTCAGAACAACAAAATATATTTTAAATATATTTCTACTAGTAACATAAAATTAAAACTATTTCTGATCAAACCAAAGATAGATTTATAAACCTATTCTTGCCAAGCTAAGCACAAAAAAATATTCCTGCGAAAATATTGAAGAAATTGACTTTGTGTTTTTAGACGTTCTTGGTTAAGTTGTGATAGCTTATTCATTACAAAGAAACAAATCTTTCTTCTTAAATATTAAAACCATGCAACGAAACATTGATACGTATAAAAGTTCGTCGTATATAATCAAATGGAAATGGTACATAATGTATAATCTATATTTGACCAGTGCTTATGTATGTGAAATAATAATAGCGAGTTCAAAGAGAGGGTGGACATGACCCTCATTTCAAATTAATACTATGCTAAGTTGGGAGATAACGCGTTTGTAGTAGAGTATTTAATCTACGTACACGTGCCCTAAAACAAGTCGTGGACAGGGCGTCAGGGAGCGTGCGACGCACCCTTACTATCAAGTTACAATCGATAGAATGGGGTGGAAATTCAGGACTGTGATGTTCACATCTATATGTACATTTTGTTGAAGATTTTTTTTATTAGTAGATATAAAATTACAAAATTTTAATAGTTCGAAAAAGAAATTAATCATAATGAAATATACTCGATTACCCGCGGGGAACACAAGTTTTCTATATTGCAACACTGAAACACACTGCGTTTCCCTGAGATTTTATACAATAAGATATCTTGTGGTGAACTACACACTAAAAACGCTAAGACTCCGGACTTTACCTCATTTTTAAATGTCTGGTTTAGCAGGAGTTTCGAAGTCGACAAACTTACTACGGAATACGTAAAAATTTGTAGACTGACTTTACGATATTAAATTACATATAGCAATCAATATAATAATAACATGTTAGCAAGTATCTAGAACTTTTATTGGTTTAAGAAATCGTTACAAAGATTTTGTTAGAAGTAAAAGACCTATGAAAACTTATTTGTCGAACTTCGATATTAATACATGAAAGGCGAAAGCTTGTACGCGTAGTTACGGCTACACAAGTGATAAACTTAACGTTGTTATTTTTCTATCTACTCGCCAAGAGTTTCATAAAAGAAACAAAATTGAATTAATTTTCAATATAACAGTGTACAAATGGAAACAAATGGATATTGCGAAATTATTTGGAATATACTTTCATTTAAAGCTTACATATCGCTAATTTACCGCGTAAATCGCGTAATTCGATGACGCGTTATATCGATAAAATCCACAAAATTAGTTTATGTCCAATGTGTGTGTGATATTCGCGTAAATATATAATTACGTATCATAGTTTATAAAGATATTACTTTCAATTACGTTCAGAAAACAATATCACAAGATTTAAGCAAAGAAGCGGGAAAAATACGTCGGACGCCATGTTTAAATGACGCTGTCAGTTGTCCATTTTTGACAAGCGCTTAATTAGGGTTCCGTTCCGTTTTACGCGCAACAAATTCGCCATTGAACAAGTTTACCGCATTTTGTTGTTCAGAAATAAAGGGAGCCCTTCGGATTTCTCTTTGAGAGGCTATTTTCTGCATAGTCAGCCATCAAGTACTTTAGCACAGTGTCAAACACAGACACCGAGCTCGGAGTAATTGAGACATCGTTTTTATTTTGTTAATTAATTTACTTTTTAATTATGGTGAAATAAGTATTCAATAGTAATCCAAATGCTTTAACTTCTTTGCTTATCCTATATGTGTATTTAATCTATAAACTATATAAAAAGAAGTTAGCCACTGAATTACGTTTTGCTACTCTTTTTAACTTAAATGTTACTTCAGAAAAAGAATTTATACAACTATCATTTTTTATTCATAATAATGTTAAAAACAATGTCATAAATTTATTTCAGTGAAGACAATAAGAAGTTTCTTTGTATGCTCTACATAACAGTTCCCATTCGAGACTACAGATAAAAAAAGAAAGCACATAACCTATTATTTGTAAAAAGTACACCGAACTTTTTACTTTTTTATCTGTACACGAACGAAAACCTGTTTTGTCGCGCACAAAACAAGGTTTATAGTAAAATGTACATTAAATGCAGACAGGCGGATTACTTTATTAGTTATTTAATCGCACCCTTATGTGATGTCGACTCACACACACTTATAGATACGGGATCGTGTTGGAAAGGGATAGTTATATACGTAGGGGGGCTTATAGAATACAAAAGGCAAATTGGTTTCGCCGTCGCCCCTTACAATTGCAGCGGGCTTTGACACGTGCCCGCCGGTCCGGGGATAAACCCGTCGTGGAAATGAGAAAAGCTACAAAGGGCAGCAGGGATAGCATTTAGTTACGAAGAGGGCACTCGCAATTGCCGCTGCTTGGGCATTAAATAGGGACAATCAAACGCATACGTGATGCGAAACATGTTCAGGTTTTAATAAAGTGCAAATTAAGAGAGTTTTGTATTTGGAGATTAGTAGAAAAATTCACTTTGTCTGTTCGTTTGAAAATTAGCTTATATGAAAGAAAAAACAAACAAGGCAGTCGTCAAACTCATCCAGAGAAGATTTACATCATCAAAGGACATCATAACGAACGAATATGAGTTAACATATTGTATAGTAGTATAGTACATATTGTATTGTATGAAAGAACTACGCATATGATTGTATATATATACAAATGTAACGAACTTATAATGCAAGCTGTTACAATTCAATTGCTTAAAATAGATCGGTACCGTTATGAGAATATCAGGCGAAAGTCACGTTCTACTAAGTTCCCCCAGGATCCAAATAGTCAATGTCCCATTAAATTAATTGCTTGTGAGAAATATTTTCGAACATGCTTTATGTAAGTAATAATTTTTCCCAGTATATAGGATTTTTAAAGTGCAGCATTTATCGGCGCGCTTCGATCGGCAGTAAAATCGACCAGTTTGCCGTGACGGTAACCGGCGCGACGCTCTAATGCTCCTACTTCAACGACTCCCTTGTGTGTGTGCGCGACTAACGCGCCCAAAAAAATGGTTTGTATCCACAAGCGTATTGTCGCCTAGCAACGATTTATTGAATATTTTCAATAAGCGTTTTTAAGAAAGGTTATGAAAATATTTTCTTGAAGACCTTATTTTTTTCCAAGTACGTACAACTTACAAACGGAATGTAAGTAGAAAGTGATATATCGATGGAAGCTTCTTAGTCATAAATAAACTACCTTCTGAATAGGAAGGATAAGAAGACAGCGAGGTATTATCGTTAAGGACATTATTTTCTGCTTGCTAAGTTATCACATATGGCGCAAGTGATAGACGGAGGCGTGATTATAGTTTGATGAATTTCATTACGCTCTCAAGATTTTTTTTCCCTTATTACGGTAAGGAGATATTAAAATTGTCAACAATTTTTAATTGTTTTAATTATTAAGAATCAATCATTAGAAATATTATTTTTTTATTTGACTTAACATTTTTTTGGCTTGTTAACGGTCACAATTATAGCGCGTGTATATTTAAATTTGTTTTCCTCTGCCTAACCTGTTATGAGTTACGATACGTTATGCGTAAAAGCCCAGTTGTTTATTCCCATTTAGAAAAGTCGTGTTTCGTATCCTATCAAATACTTAATGTGAGATTTAATGAAATATTCAGCATTGAAATCGGAATCTAAGTACATAGGTAACTCGATTCACGCTTTAAGTGAATTCTCATACATTTTGTATATTTTAATATTTTATCACTTAGGCCTCCGTACGAATATTGTACAGCCACCTGTCAAGGAACATCGGATGCGAGGGGATTTCGTCGAACCCTTCCCACCTAACCTGTCTCTAACATATTGAATATCGGCACATTCGCCGAAAGTATATTATAATTTTTTCATACATACAGAGCGTATCGCGTTTTAAGGAGTAAATTGATTTCTAGATATAATTTGTTTTATATTTTCCTTATGAAAAAAAAAAGAAAAATGAACCACCTTATGGTTGTGGCTACTAATCTACACAACAAAAGAATTGCAGATTGGTTGGTTGCCAATAGGAAGATGATTGGACCTATAGACACCTCGTTCGCTAGACAATAAAGCTAGGTAGAATAATAATAACACTAAATTTGGTTTATGTTCATCGAGATAAAAGGTTCAGAGTTTAAATAAAAAGAATCATCCTCTACACGCTCGACCCTTTTAATACCCTTGACATCGGAAAGGTTCCCGCGGGACGCTAATGCGAAATAAAAATAAACAAGAGATTAATAAAAATGCCGCCATTTTGAATGAGTATGACATCAAACTTCAGAACGTTTATACGTGACACTGATTTCAGTAGGAGTTGTAATTTCATTTTATTACATTTTTGTATTCCATTTTTTGTTGTCCTTAAGGAATTTAATCTAGATCTGAACAGATAAGTATTCAAGTAGCACTTAGGTTAAGCATGAACCTTTGCAATAACTTAACTCCGGAGTTAACTTTAGTACTTTATGTTTTTGATAGTGGTCTTTGAAGGGAACCTTTATGATTCGAGCACAAGGTTTTTTATGTCGAATCAAGCTTCCGACTGGAGTATATATTAGAATATTAATTTTAAGCTCTTATGTATTACAAATCTTAAATATTTTTGTAGTCAATTGCCCATTTGTTTTAATATTTTAACAACGAAAAGATAAAAGTATAAGAGCTTTTTTGGGTTAATAACTTTTGTGTTTGCCAGTATAAGAGTTAACATAGTTAGTAGTAGGGGTCCGTTCTCCGCAACTCCACGACAAGCACGCATTTTGCGTGTGAAGAGTAAACATACGCGATATTGTTTTGCTCTATAAAATCGAATGCAGAGCCCTTTTCGATCGTTCACCTCGGCGGCTTTGTTGTAGCTGAGCGCGGTTGCAGCCTACACGTACGTATCACTCGCCTCGACTTACCTGTAGAAGAAAAAAACATATTTAAATATAATGGCGTTCAACGCTTTCCAGGACTATTATTATATTAATTTTACGTTTTTAATACATTCCCATAAGACAAGCTTAGTGTAGAAATAATCATGTTAAAGATCCATATTGTTGAGTTATTAAAACTTTCGTCAGACATTATTAACTAAATAATTAAAACCAGCTTAACTCATCGGGTGTAGGTACCGACCAGTTTCGGACCTATCGGAAATCGCGCTCAGTACGAGACGGATCGCAACTCATGCCACTCATCCTGATGACCTCCGATAGGTCCGAATCTAGTCTGTACCTACACCGATTGGACGTGAGTAAAGTGATTTTAAATATTTCATCAATATTATTATGTAATTCAAGACAGATATTAGTTGTTGGCATATGTATGCGTGCACAATTAATGCACAACTAAAACCATCATTATCACAGCCTAAATACATCTGTCACTGTTTTAAACAGGCCTCCCCCTCATCCAGTTCCTTCCAGACTTCCGTTATATCACCAAAAACACATAATCGAAGACAAGATTTTAAAGTTCAGTCTAATAGTTAAGAAATCAATTTCAGTCATTAACGACCTATTAAAAATACATAAAAATGAATAGTTGGTTTAGCACAAAATTGGCATTAAGTGTCATCGCGGCTGGCAATACGCCAGCCAACAGCGAGGGCCATTTTTTGATATTCAAAGGAACGAGAAACCGCTTTGAGGTAGGAGAATTTGCCAATCGTTGGCATCGTTGGCGTCGCTGGCAACAGCCGAACCAAGTAGCTACTCCAATATCAGCTCAGTCAATTTCCTCGGATTAGCTTATTTGATCAGATTTTCATTTAAAAATATAAAAGATTTTTGTAAAATGTAAAAACCGGCCAAGTGCGAGTCGTACTCGCGCACGAGGGTTCCGTACGATTATATAAAAAATGACGTTTGATGTATGGGAGCCCCATTAAATATTTATTTTATTCTGTTTTTAGTTTAGTGAAAATTTTAACTGTCTAACTATCACGGTTTATGACAGACACACGGACAGACAGATAGCGGAGTCTTAGTAATAGGGTCGCTTTACCTTTTGGGTACGGAACACTAAAAACAAACAAAAACCTCTAGTGAAATATTTTTATATTTTAGTATTAAAATACAAGTATTTTTGCGGGACTTAACGGGACATTGTTTTTCGAGGGTAATGTATGTGACCAGTAGCCTAAGCAGCGGCTTGAATGATTTTGAAGGTTGAAGTGTTATTTGAGTCCTATTCCTCCCTGGAGAGTCCGAAGTGACAGTCGCTCAAGTTAATTGTTTTTTAAATTAACTTTTGTTTCTTAATTTTTAATATATAGCCTCGACGACAATAATTATCCTTATTTCTGAATTTACCCATACCACAAAAATATATCCACTTTCCGAAATTAATTTACATTAGGGAGAATATTATTTGACATATACTAAACTGTTGTTTTGTTAATTTAAATCATGTTTTTTGGTAAAAATCAGTAAATTTTATTTATTTATATACAAGAGATTTTAACAAAAACGTTATTTAAATTAACAATTACAGTTTGATATATGTCTATATAATGTACTGCCTAACCTTATATCGATGTAATTAATAAGTCCTTATTTACAGGGACACGTTTTTATATATAAAATCGTTTAAAAGACAATAAAATAATTACACATCTTTTCCCCGTCCTTTTATTTATTTGCCAAACAATCGCATCCGCAATACGCAATACGGATTTAAGGGAAAATCCGTCGGAAACATTTGATCCAATATTGGATCACATTATCTAACACGCTTACAAGCAATCAGAATTCGAAACAGCGCCGCCCTAACATCGGGATGTTTGGGCGGCGCTAAGGACTCCAATAAAAGAATAGTTTTTTACTGTATTTTGCCAAATTGTGATCCTTTGTTCCGTTATTAAATGGCATTTCTTTACGTCACACTTCAACTGAAGTCTGTTTCTAAAATAACACGATTTTCATGGACTATAAAATGTTTATGTTTACTTTATAGGTTATAAAATATATTTTCAACTTAATAGACGTACTTAATTTCGGTTGTTAATTGATTTAACGAAATAAACGTATTTAGTTTTACTGTAGTTTTTGTGACGTAAAGATTCTCATTCGATTCTCTGATCCTTTAATATTTATTAACATAATTAAGAAGCTCGTATGTACTGTATACATATTGCCTATAGATTTCTGAAGGAGTTAGAGATATGTATTTAAAATAAATAAATAAACGCTCACGCCGTAACCTAGAGGCAGAGATTATGGATTTCCTTTTGGCGCGCTCCTGACACACATCTCTCGCTTCTTCCACATCCATACATCTACGCATACGCATACAAACTCGTCGGTTACGGGTACTCCTTATAACGTCCTTCTTTATGTCACTCAGATATATATCGAATATATATGCCTTTCTCAACAAAATGGCATAAACGGGCTGATATATAGATTAAAAGGTTCTGATATAGAGAATAAAAAGTAATTTCATAGTTTACGTGGCCAAAGTGAAAACCACTCGATGATTACATAACATATTTATGTGGATTCTTTTCACGATTCGTCACTTGTGAGTAAGAAATCACATAAATATGCATGCACTACCTACGAGTGTCATGCAGCTTATTCCTAAATTTAAAATCGAGGGATACACAAAGTACTGTCATATTTGACAATAATTTGTGCATCTCTCGACATACATTACATTCGAAATTCGAATATAACGCCAATAAAATGCACTACCTACATTATAGTGGGTACTTATGTGACAGGAAGCGGGCCAGACTACGTCCGACAAATAAATTCACCGCCCTCACTGTACAACGAGTGGAAAAATATAAAAATTCGACCGGCGTCCGCCCGATACTCTGGAGAAATAACGAAAATTGCTCGGACCGATATCCACTCGCCTTATACCGAAAAACTTTGGTATTTTTCGAGAATTACCATTTGGTTTACCGAATGTTACATAAGTATCTTGGTACGGAATGGAAATCTAACGAGTGCATTCATTTGATGCGGTGTTTTCAAATCCAAAACTTTAGGTGCAGATTTATTGTTTGTTTGAAAACAAACTTAATTTATAAGTTTGTTTTCTATCGTTTAATTGCCATCAAATCACATATCTGAAATGTGACATCGCAAAGACAGTGTGTAGTTTCAAATTATTATAACAGGGCAAGGCATACCGTCAAGTTTGCACCCTTCTCTTATAAAAAAAACTCGTACAGGTTGAAGAAAACCATTTAATTACATTGAATTTAAATTTTTAACAATAACATAAATCTCAACTGTAAAGCTACTGAAAATGGAATACTTAAGCAATATACGAAAACCCCAGAATGATTTCCATAACAAGAAAAGCGTATCAAAACACGACACGTAATATTCAAATAAACAGAGTTAGTCCGCAATTTATATGGGAACTGTATTTTAAACATTTTAAACTGAAAACTAGCCGAGCGAGCGCTGAAATAGTGCACTAAGCTTCGTGACACAGTTGCACCTGTTGATACAGGCGACCTACATTTTGTCTGTTTAGCGTACCTTTGCGAGAGAGAACATTTTCTAAGAGGCTCTATTCGTATATAATAAATCTAATCATGAAATCCGAGGTGTGCGAATCGCGCCAAATGGAGATCCATAATCTCTGCCTACCCCACCGAGTAACGGGTATTTATTTGTATGTAATTTTATTGAGTTATTCACAACTAATTTATACAGACGAAAAAAGCGAGGAATTCACTTGGAAAACAGTTACACTTTTAGAAAAATTGCTTTATAGGTATGACGAAAGAGCCCGACTCTGCTCTAATAAAAAATTGTGATATAAACAAAAAGAATATACGGTTTAAAGTACTGAAACAACATAATTAGTAATTAAACTTTGCATATCCAACTAAATTCAGACGAAATAAAACAATAAATTTAAATAAAACTTACATAAACCTCGTTCGTGAAATTCTAAAAATACTAGCTTCAACACAACGAACTCGAACAATAAAATTTATGTAATTGTTCGACATTTCCACAGTTGTCAAACACAGTCCGCCTATTGTTCCAACGGCTTCTTGGAGTTGAACTACGTTTTGTTAAACGTTATTTATATTTTAACAATAATGTATTTATTTGATCACTTGTGTAACATTAAAATCAACTTTTGTTAAGAAAACTCAAGTGAGGTAGATACCCATTATATTCCTTATTTTGAGTGTATTAGGCTTTAAATGACACGGCTGAGACTATAGATTTAACTAAATGATTGAAATCAGGTTGAAGCAACATCAAATCAATTTCGAAACAAATTCTAAACGGTGTTTTAATATGGATACTATTCGAAATTATATTTTTTATACTATTATTAATGTGTTTTTTTTTGTTTTAAATGTTTTATCATTTATTTTGTTTACTAATCTATGTACATCATGAACAAACAATAAAATGTCACATATGTAACGATAGATTTTAAATATGTATGTGTATGATTATTGAGCATATAATTAGTGGTGGAAAAAGTCTTATGAATCAATCATCTATCAAACATAACAATTTGATTTGACACATTAAAAATATCTATTTTTATTAATGAGCAAATTCGCTTCCGTACCATCTTTGGTTTTATGCAATTCCCATGTCATACCATTAACTGATCGCATCGTATGAATGTATGTAAATAAACTATTAGTTCTGCGTTCAGTCGGAACGGAAAATGTTTCAGTGAGTGAGACGATTTAAATTCAATGCGCCGCCCGCCCGCCCTGTCTCCGTACTATTACGATCGCATTCGATTTAGTTAAAGATTCAACGTCGCAAGTTTGTTTATCGAACAGTTCTTAGAAAGTTTTCATTTGAATCGTAAATATAAATAAAGTAATTATGGTTTTAGATATTTAACGGAGAACTTTGTTATTATGATAGATGAGACCTAATGATAAATCCTAGGGGATCTAGGGCTAATTTTTTCTTTATTGAAGAAGGTTGCAAACTAGTTAGCGTTTCACCAGATGTTAAGTGACCGCTACCCATAGAGGCTACAAACAAATGACTCGCAGACCGACATTAATAATTTAATATATTGCTTACTGATAACTTCAAATCTTTGCAACTCTATGTGCGTCAACATCGTGTCTAAAACAAAACTTTATCAACGTGGGATGGCTGGAAAATATTATAATGCTAAATCTTACGATAACAGCAGCCTTATATTGATTTTACCAAGGACATGTACATAAACTGCGAGCACAGGGGGAGAGAGCACTTAATGTGACAAAGTACCACAATATAAAGAGGGGAACGCAAATAGATGACGTTAGACGATTTAGCAGCGTGCTGTCGAAGAAAAAATTATATATTTTAATATACGTACGTAATTACTAAAATAGATTAATTTTTTATTATTATAACGCGTCTATAACGGTTCATACTGTTTGGTTCTTTGATTATGACAGTGGTAGAGCCCGCAACATCTGTTGCACTTTGGACCTGTTCGACTGGTGAAAATCACGACCACAGAAGACAGTGTGATGCGTGAGGTGCCTAATTCTGGTCTTCTTCTTGGAGGATTTTATGGGGGATGAATATAAAAAGGGAATATATCGATAGGCAGCGCATCTGCAACTCATTAGCTTGATGCAGATGCCTCTTGCTCATTTGCCATCATCCTATTTATAAGAAAAAGAATGAATTGGATGAGATACAAATTTTAAGGTTAACATCTATTTTAATGCTTGTTCCGTCGCCCGTCCCGATTACATTCCTGACAAAAAAAGGTTTTTCCGGTTATATTAAGTGTTTGTGTACACTCGCTAACTACACTATTTTACTAAGATAACATCGAGTTATAGACCTATCGTCACATCAATAAACGAACAAAATAACTCGATAATATTCGCTTCATGGAAACAACAAATTACATCACTAGTCCCCCACTCACGCAAATAAGGCGCGCCCCCAAAAGCAAACGGCACGGGCGGCAAACAATTGGGGCCACACTTGTTGCTAAATCAACAATGTTATTTTTAGGTACACCCCGTACTAG
>JWHW01048527.1:1085460-1106619 GCA_000931545.1 Papilio glaucus | reverse complement strand
CGGGATAGAAATATCGAGTGAAATTTAATACTAGACTTTAAGACGATGTTTTTGACGTACGTGTTTGTTAAACTTATAATTTTGTGTTAAGTTCAAAGGATTTAGGATCATTCTGAAGTTTGAGTACTGCTCCCGCTGTCCCTGGGATGTCGTTATAGCGCCGTTTAGGAAAATACTTCAGATATATTCTTTAGTATCACAAGTATCTCTACACGAGATACTTGTGCAATCTTTTCAGTTAGACTAGCAAGTTCAGACTAGCAATCGGCCTCTCTTTGGTAGAGAGATAAAAAATTGCCTATGTACTCGTTGATGGATGAGCTTTTTCTTGGAGTATTTTTAAAATCGGTGCAGTAAGTTTTGAGTTTATCCGGAACAAACGATCAAATATTTTATCTTTGTAATATTAGTATAGATGAGTAATAGTTCCTATTAAGTTACTTTTAAACAATCGGGGCAGTCTCAACAGTTGCTAGAATGGGAATGAATTATTATTACTAATGGCTTAAATTATTATTATTACTAATGGCTTAAATTATTATTAAACTTCATGGAATATCAGGGTGTAGGTTTGAATTTTAATCCACGTGTCTCCTCTAATGTCAGCAAATAATTTTGATAATTTTCAGGGTTGCCAAATACATTGAACTTTAGGGTTGCTGGTGTACCATTAAAATAATTTCTCAAGGTTCATAGTTTAAGGTAGATAGACATTTTATAGGCTTGGCCCCTTCGTTAGCGCCAACATGGCGGTACGTCGAGTTAATTTTACAGCTCCTAAACACGAAAGCGTGGCGTTTGCGGTGAACTTCGTTATTTATTAACAAAAACGACTGCCTTTATTGGGTGCTGGATACGAACTTTAGGGTTGTTGGGTAATTTTATTGTGGGATATAAAATAGATATGGTAACAACGGCTTTTTTAGTATAAAACGCCAAAAGAAAAAAAATAGTTTTATTTTTACTGGGCATGTAAAAACGTTAAGTAATCCAAGCATTAAATTATCTTAAGAAGCCTTTCTAAATCTCGTCACAAGTCAATAATGCATAACATTCTAACGAGGTCATTTGTAAAGACACAGACTTGCCTACAAAGGGATCTCAAAGGTCCTCTATTGTAAAAAGGGAGACAGATCATCTTAACGCTATTAAAGGTCACACACGCATCGTCTAACATCGATTAACTTTGATAAGCCCTTGTTGTACTGTACTACTAGCAAAGTTTTACTGGATTAGACTGTATTATAGAAAAAATTAATGGAGTTAAAAACTCAAAGCAGATGTCGCGACTGTTGAATGTTCCTTCTATTCGCCATTGTTTTTTGTTTGTTTTTGTTTTGCGAGGATATTTTTTCATATTATTAACAGAAAATGTATTCAATATGTGAATGTGCCTGAGCTAAGAGCCGAATTAAGAAAAAGAGGTGCCTCTTCCAGTTTCTCCTTCTTACAGCCTTCTGCAACAGTTTTCTTCGAAAAGAATATTGAAGAAATATATGTATTCCTATATTTTTGCAATTTATAAATACACAGCGTTTTACCATAAGAAAATAAAGAATAAAGTGTTTCGGTGTTAATATTTTGTATGAAGTTTGATATATAGTTGGGTACATCCAATAGTAGCGACATCTGTAGTGAGCAAAAGACAGTTTTTATCCCCATTAGGGGTTTATGATATCTGCGATATGTTTATAATTGCAAATGATAATATGTTCAGTAACGAACTATCATCAATAACTATATCTGTATATATAGGTTAAGGGAAGTGATTTTTTTATTTTATACCACCATCTCAAAATGCACATTGATGTGGCGAATGAGATTGACGGCAGCCATAGTTCCAAACAGTTGTTCTGAACACTACAAATGAAATAATTTTAAATTCATTATTGAACCTCCACAATAATGTTTTTAATAACCGTTACTATATCGTTTGTATTTAAACACGTGAGAACTTTGTATTCGATTATTATTATTTATAGTGAGAATGATTATAAATACAAGAAAGTTGAAAAAAGTAGATTCCCATAATGAACAAAGACCGTTATGTCAACTGAAATGTCTTAAGATTCCAAATCCGAAGGGACTATAGTAGGGGCGATATCTCAGCTATTGTTCGCTAGGCACCTGACCGTGAGAGTACGGGTTCGAAGAATAAGGGGGACAGGGGTCGTATATAATTGGTTAATGGTGTCAGCGGTGCATAGATAAGGGTACCTTTAACGTACTTTTATCTAGGATAAATTTATGTCAAGTTGAAGAATAGGTAAAACGTTGCCCTTTTTACAAAGTATGCAAATTAATCAGGTTTTGTAGACAAGAAAACTATAAATCTCATGTGTATGTGAACATTTTTATAGCACTACAAACGCGCGCCACTAGCCCAAAGGTTAAAGATACAGACAATGAAAGATAATGTTGTGAGTTCGAATCCGCCATTCGAAAACTAAAAGTTCTCATAGCAATTTCTTAGTTTTATATCGTTTATTGTAGAGTGTAAAGTTAACAACCTTTACAAACTATTTACAACAACAAAAAGAAAGAGATTGTATTTTACAAAAAAAACAACAATGCATGACTAAATACGATTTGACATTGACAAAAAGGACTTATTGACTATTTGCAGCAAAAAAAAACTAAAAACATTAGACATTGTTACATTAAAATCATAGGTGAAAATACTATTTAATACACGCTGCGCCCAGCGGTTTTACTCGCCGTGAAATTTAATATAACCGATGATTTCCATCCAAAGTTGAACTCTATTTAATAAGATTGTTCATATAGATCTAAGGTCAACTTACATTGCATTGGAATTATTTATTCATACAGAATTCAGAAAAATTTAGTGCTCGCCTAAGTAATAATAGAAATCTCTGTACAAAATTTCTAATCTCTTTGTCCAGTAGTTGAGTGACTACTTATGTTACCAACTACTAGGAAGGTTAGGAAAAGAATAGATGGAATGTTATGATCTCGATAAGACTAGCAATGAATTTTAATAAACTACTCGTGCACAATAAGATTTAAGCTTGTAAATGTCGTCGTAACAAGCTTGTACATGTCGTAGTAGCAAGCTTGTAAAAAAAATAAGAAAAAAAAATCGAATTTATTTCAAGTAATTAAAACAATGCACCAGTGTTGTCATCGTCCATTTAAAAATCATATCTATTTAAGGTTTTTTTGTTTTGTTTATGTGGTTCCGAGAAAAGTCATAAAGGATTCACTGCCATAAAACTAAAGAGCCGGTAAACAATTTTATCACACCAGCAACTCACATTCACGGTCGTTGCACCTTCAGTCATCGCACGCATCAATTCTCGGAAACATCAGACGATGACTCAGCACTTCCCAGAGATGCGTTGGATCCGCAGTATACAAGGTAGTCAACACATTTCAAACTTTGAAATATACAAATGCAGCAATCTGTTTTGGTAATAAAGCAGAGCTTGGCCACCTAGTTCACCCTAAGTGGTGATGTGTTTAAAAGATCCAGAAAGTGACAAATGGACGGCGACTAGCCGAATTTATACTTCTAATGGTACAATGGGAAAGAGGGAATTCAATTACATATTTTTTTTATTTACTCTGATAAGTCTGTATTTATTTTGCGACTAGGAACATGTTTTTTTATTAAATAGAACGTACTGGTTAGAAGACAAGTCTTCAGTGATAACAGCAATAAAATTGTTGGTAGCCATTTTAAGTGCTGATTCACAACGTGCGTAAATAACAACACAAGGAAACTTAAATGTCGTCGTTAAATATTTCTATGACGAGTCTAGCCAATTCACACAAGACCCCCGTGGCAGACTAAACACATCTTTAATATATATACAAATTGATGCGTGTTTCCCTATATTTCACTTTTTAGCCAAAACTATGTGCAGCTCAGAGCGATTGTGATCGTAGGTGGTGGTGGTAGCCTTGACGTCCCCATGTGTCACTATGATGGTTGCATGTTAATGGTTGTAAGGGTGTAAAATATTTACGCTTACATTTTTTTTATATTATTCTAAACTGATCTATAGAACATTCTCGACTAGTCTAGATATTTCTTGAATATTCTGACATATTCCGGGTTGATCTATAAGCTTCGAGAATAATCTGGAAAGCTCTAAAATATATTTAAGCTGTTTTAAATAAATCGAAAATGTTTCTATTGAGTCTAGAATATTCTGGATAGTTTTAGAATTTAAAAAAGACAGCGGGTCTAAGCAGCTGCTTAGACCCGTTGTCTTTTTTAGTGTAGTAGTGTACAAACATATTATAACTAGCTAGTTATAATATGTTTGTACACTCGGTAACATAATTTACTTTAATAACATAACGGAAATAGATTTCACCAATATAGTGTAATTATTTGAAATTTGGAAAAGTTATAAAAAAGATCTCAAACAGTTTCAACAGAAATACATGTTTTATAATTTAAAAGCATATTAATATTTCGAACGTCAAAAATTAGGTTCTGAATGAAATTATATGTGATCTTGTTACAAAAACAGTAACATAGAAGAGACATGGCTGTCAGAGGTCATAAAAAAACAAAACCGCGTGACCGCTGATGGCAACCCTACTCACGAGGAAATGAACGTAATTAATTTGATTAATCGCGAGAGGCGTCTCCGCGGCATTCCAACGATGAGTAATGAAGGACAAAGGCGAGAGAATTCGTCTTCTTTTCCGATGTCGTTGATCTGTTCTTTTACACTGCCAGTTAATGCACTTCCGACCTTATGTACAGACGGTGTGGTAGCAAAATAGAATTCGCAGTGAGACAATGAAAAGGGATTAAAAATGACTCGGCATAGAAATAATAGAATAGGGCTGTCAACGGCGGAAATGTAATTGAATATAATTCTTGTTTATACCGAAGGCGAGCCGTCCCCCAGGCCCTTGAGCTCAGTTACTCAAGCTTAGCGTACCTTGCTTTGGTCTCACAATACTGTCCAGCCAGAAGGTTGTTATTCGTCACTAAAGTATAGAACATGTATTAGGCAAAAGGGCCAAAATTATATTTCGTTAAACATCGGTCCAGAATGTGCTATCTAACTAACGTGGACAAAAAGTTTTATAACTATTTTTAGTGTTGCACAAAGTAGCGTTAACATACAAAAATGCTATAACGACTTGAGCTATAAATAGCAGTTAATGTAAGCTACTTTAATTAATCTGAGATGTTGTGACATCGTCTACATATCCGCAATGTTTTAACAAAGCGTGTAAGTGAAAGAAAGCTACGCGTTAACGTTACGCAATAGAAAAAAAAACTCGTTCCTCTATATTGAAGTAATAATTTTGATACCACAAGGCATAACGTGCGAGCCAAAACGGTGTCAACGTTCTAAAGTAAATTTAAAATAACTTTTACTTGAATATTACGATCGATCGTAAAATTAAAACCTTCATAGGCTTTTATTACTTAAAATTTTATCAAGAACAAAACTTTTAGCAATACGTCCTCGAGTATATTCCTTACAGACGTGCGCACAGAATAACAGGTATATGCGTGAAAGAGAGCAATCGTCTTTTCTCTACTAACTATCATTTAACAGTGCTTAAGGGCTTTACCTGACAACAAAAACACGCAAGGGTAATAGGAATTAACATTGCAGTGTTAATACGTTTAATAGCAGGTAGCAACTTCCACGAAACAATATTATATTTGCGGTTCCCTAAATATCTATTATGATATTTCTGTGAGAAAATCGCAGATAATATTACGCTAACTGATGGCAAAGTTACGTTTGTTTCGAAGCCTCTAGGGTAAGGGAGCTTGTAAATAATGGAATAGAAATTAAAGCGGTTAGTCATGGCATTTGTCTTTGTATACATATTGGGGGCAACGTCCTTAGTTATTGTTCTGTTATTTGAAACACGTGTTGGATGATCTCGGTGGGATATTATGTCTATAAAACGTGTCCTAAATAATAAGAGTAAGATATCAACTTGTGAAACGCTAACGATTCTGGGCGTTTTAAGTTTTAGCACTATAAAAACATTCTAACATACGAAAATACAGATTAGTGCTCCTTGAACTGCTGATAGTGGTTTGCGGAACATATGGTAGGCCGGATTGGACCCGGAATGTCTAGATTTGAATTTCGACAGTTTATCGCGACTGTTTAGCTTACGCGTTTATATTAATGGAATTCTCTAGCAAATTGACAAACGAAACGTCGTGAAGATATTCGAACTAGGAAACCTGGGGCGTTATTTGTCAAAGTCATTAATCAAATCGATCCCGACTGCCAACTCAAATCTAAACAGCAAATCCGGCGACGTGGCTTTATGGCAGCGGGCGCCGTGATAAGCGTAGCGGGGAGTTTTGGTTATTACCATTATAAGATATTATGCATAGTGTGTTATTTTTTACTATTATTAATTATTAACTTTTCATATAGTCGCAATTTAGTAAGAAGTATTTTAAAACAGTTATTACGGCGGGCGAGGAGTTAGAAGATAACACTTCTGCTGGAGCTATTTGCAGAGTTAGAAGCTTATTAATGGCTTTTTTATATAATTATTTTTATATTCACTGTAGTTTCTTGTTAAAAATGTTTAATGTTTCATTTAAATAAAGCATGGGCTAAAGAAAGTAGGTGACAAGTTGATCAGCGGTAAGAACTTACCTAATGATCAAAAATAATTGAAACACAAAATGTCTGTCGAAGTACGTTAAGTAGGATATTCCATTCCTTTACTCCGCAACCACAACAAAAAAAATATTGACATGGATTTGGTTGTAAATTAATATTAAATGGATTCAATTAAATTTTAACTGTTGTCTGTTAACATTAACTGTGTAAATTTGTTGCGATAAAAAAAAAACGTGGTGCTCTCATCAAGTAGTTTAAACATTCGGAATGTAAATGAATTTATTTTCTTAAAATTATTGCATCTAATTGCAAAGCGTAGCAATAAAAACGCACCCTAACGTAGACTTGCACTAATAACTATTTGAACAATCACATAGCGGAGTTGGACCTACACGTAATCCGGACTCCGCGCTCGATCCCGAACAACTTGTATCGTGCCGAATAAAGTTTAAATATCCCATTATCACATCGTGTTTATACATTAAAAGAACAGCATCTGCAGTTCCTCTTCATAACATTAGGCGACTTCTGTTCGTATTCCCTCGTTTTATGATTGTTTTTATTTAATATGTATCTTTGACATTTTTGAATCGATTTTGTAAATTATTTTTGCAATCGATCGAGTTTTTGTCTTCCCATCTAAATTTTATTACAATCCGACAAGCGTTAGTTACTCTGTATTAATAATTTTAGACGGTTTATTGTAGTTTTACTTCGTTTAAATTAATAGTATTTAGAGTAAGTAGTCTTGGGATGCTACACTAGCCAATAGGACATACGAGAACATCGATACGTACACGAAAATAAAGACAGAAATGTCGAAGGTACGAAAGTCGTCGAGTAGCAATCACAAAACATCGTTGCTCTTTGCTGAAGGAAAAGCAATTCCATTGAAAGGCCAGCGGGAACTAAATACGAAACAACCCCCGCATATACAGTGAACTAACGTACATCGACCAATTGAATTGGATTTAATGTGTTAGGTGAACGCCGTACAATGGAGCGGTGGCCACTTTGAAATTGGAAATCTCGTTGCTCTATCATGTTTGCTGCAATGACGTACATCTTTCTTTAGACAAGTACTTACAAATTGATTGATTTATACATAGATTAGTGACAAAGACCGAAGTTGACGATGTCTTGAAAGCATAATGTGCCTATTGGTTTTGTTACTTTCTGAAAGAGCCCCCATTAGTACTTAAGCTACTTATCTTGCAGAGTCCGTCGGAATTGCATAATATATCTATCAGAGACAAACGTTACCGTATTTATTCGTCATATGATCGTCAACTCGATAACAAGGCATTTCAAATAGTTGTATGGTACACAGTCCAGTGTACTAGTATGTATGATTTAGATATGCTTTAAGAAGCAATAGATAATAATGAGGAAATCGATTGTACCAAATTAATGTAGACGCACGCACGGTTTATTCTATTTACAACTAGAATGTTAGGTAGTAGATGTGACAAAGAGTAAAGTCGAGGCATTTTGAACCTAATAACGAACCTCTTTCTGGGAAGGACCGCGACCGGAATCTTGCAAGTTATACGTACTGAAGTATTTTTAACGATTAATAAAAGAAATAAATTTATTTAAATAATTTGTTCCCGTTGGAATAGCACGTAAAGAAAGACACATTTGAATGGAGAACCTCTCTCGTGTTTGAAGTAGGTTAAAACTATCATGGTAACAAATCTCACGCATCGCCGTTACCTAACACGACGTACGTGACACGATCTCTTGACAATGAACTGCGTGGGCATAGTATAATAGGTAAGGATTTTTTTACGTTGGCAACATGGCCTACGCACACATCAATTAAGGTAAAACAATAAGTGATATAACATTAACATACATAAGTATAATTTCCTCAATCATAATGTATGTTTACTTGGTGTCATCAAAAATTAAACAGTAAATTAACTTTATTTAAGTGCCAAGATGTGAACGTATTTCTAAACATGGCGAAGAAATTAAAACCGAAAACAAAGAAAATTAATTTTTCAAACATCAACATTAAATTTTAATTGGGAACTAAACACGACGAAATTAATAAAATTTGTTTTAAAAAATTTAATCACAATTTTTAATTCATTCAACATTCAACGTGTTAATGGAAAAAGCAACATTACAACAAAAAACAATAAAGTATAAAAATAACCTTCAAAAGAATATTAGAACGTATAATGAAGTTGACCGTTATTTCAAAGCGAACTTCGTACTTCAATATTTGTATCCACCTACATATACAATTAAATTTAAAGTCGAAACTGGAATACTGTACAATTATTATTGTTCACTTGTAATTATTTAATTTCCATTAAATTTATTACTTTATTTAGTAAATATATTTTTAATATCACGAATAAATTCAAATAATTTTAATTTATAAATACATTGTCATATTACCTACTAGACATTCTATCATTCTATACTTTGTTCAGGAACATTCTATATTAAATATGCTAGGTACATTACGTTTACGTTCCGTTCACGGACAAATTATAATAAAACCACATTAATATAAATGAACAAAAACTGTTGGCGTGTAATGGAATATTTCAGAGCTGTCAGCATTTATAACCTAAATTGCCAACAATAACCTAATTACAATAAATATTATTGCTTCACATAACACGTGAAACTTTCGCACACAAGCCTTTGTTATTAAAGTCTAAAAAATATGCCGCAACGTGCGTGATTACTGGCTTCACTTACCTCAAGTTATATAATAATGTTGTTATGTTAACAAAAAAAACTTAAATGAACATACTTATATATTTAATTATAAGACATAACAAAGACATTCCTTTTACGACATAAGCATGCTTATTATAGTATATTAAATATTATACATTGAACATGTACAAGAACTTTTAAACATCTACGAGTTGTAAAAATTACTAACGGACAAACTTACCAAAGCAATCCAAATCCTTTCATCAAAATCAGTCTTGTTTTTCAATTATTATTATTATATTATTCAAACGACACAATTCTTATGAATTAAACTATTAATTAATTCTTAACTATTCCACACTATAAGCTTATACTACAAAAATACAAAAATTTTGGATACAATGACTAGATATCAAAAGCAGCGCGGGAGCACAACCGTGCGCGGTAACGGTCGAAGCATAACTGACAGAGGGGGTCAAGTTTTCGGAAAAAAAAGTCGAACTGCAGGCAAAAGCAGTCATACGTTACGGCTGAGATGACTCCAACAAAAAAGACCCTAAATATTGGAATCGAGCGCTTCTCAAAGGCACGCACGCTGTGGATTTTTTATTTTAATTTAATTTGCCTTTTCTACATCATTTATTTTTAACGAATGTAACCGATTTAAAATAACTTTTGAATAATAATTACGGGTACTGAGTATGGATTACAAAGATTTAAATGCTTGATTTTTTACATTTTACGTTAATTTACTTAATAAAATAACTAAAGTAACTGCGTTTTCTTATTCTTTATATCTCAAAAACCGTCAAGGTCATTTTAATGCTTTAGTCATGGCAACTTTTTTACAATGATTTGTACATTCTAGTTTTCAAGGTTAGCTCGATCCGTTCAATGTACCCGAACTCCGTGACCTTGCATATGTTAATATAAAAAACATAACGTATTTAACGTTTAAAATGACTATTATATTCCTCTTGAGTTTAGGAACTTATACTATAATAATTTAGACAGTTGGAATTAAATTGAATGAACCGCGTGGTGGTCAAGTAATTAAATCATTAGCCTATTATTAAATACAGTGGCAGTTAACGAATATGTATTTCGATGTAGGATTTTTCACAAACTAATTGAAATAAAAAATTCCTACCTACATATTAAGAAAATCCCATATCAGGTGTACTAACTTATTGTACAATCTATTAAAAAACAATTTACATGCAGTCATTGCTCATATCCGATCAGATTGGATACAGTAATTCGCAAATGATGACTGCTGCTTAAGATTATTGGCCTCTAGTTGCTGGAAACCCTGAAAATAATATCCAATACATCAGTATAGATCAGGCCAAGGTTTTTGTTGTGATTGCCTTACATGATCACGAATTAATGACTGCAGTTAACACGGTTTCTACGAATTTTCGTAATTATTGTAATAATTTAGGTTTAATTCCATTGTCTTTTTAATTGGTATAAAGGAGATATATGGAAAAGTTGGGGTGGCTATAGCGCCATCCTCTTTTGTTAAAACGCTTATTGCAGACAAGCGCACACGTATGGATATATCTCATTTTCTAAGTAATAGTAAAGTCCGATGGATGGATTATATATAAGCAGAAACAAGTGAAATAAGAAAGGCGTGACATAAAATTCACAGCCATTATATAACCCGACAGAAAACACATAGTTAATAAAAAATCTACATATGATACTAGTAACGTATGACTTTTACGTTCTGGAATATATTTATAACAAGCATACGAAAAAAAACGTAGACGAGGTTTACAATAAATCAATTAATTTTATGCGCTAGTAACACAGGGGTTCCAAGGTATTGAATAATAGAAGTTTGAGAAGCGCGGTCCGTTAAATTCGAGTTTAGCAGCTGCTGGGTAACTCACACGCACGCAGCCCCATACGCGTTCGGGGCTTTGTTACACTCGTGTGAGTCATTGTGTTAATATATTGTTCTATACTATATAATTTTATGCGTAGGGGTGTAAAATCATTAACTTTTTTTTCCTAACGGTATTGATTGGTTCAATGTACTGATGATATTGGGGTTGGTTTTATTACTTTCTATTGTGGCGACATCTGTACCGTTTAGAAAATGATCCAGACAAAGTAGTAATTTATAAATATGCATAGGATTTGATAAAATAATGCAAGTAATAGTTTAAAGTATTCTTATATAGTTCTTATTTTAATAATTGGAGTGTACATTTTGCATTAAATATATGAAAATATTACTACAACCATATGACTATTATTTTTAATTCTAAGATTTGTTAGGTCAAACCGCATAAGACAAACCTGTCTTAAACACAATGCCTTATCTTTTACGCAACAAGTTACTTAATCTTTGAGTGGGACATGAATTGCTATTTTGAATGTCCTTTCTATTTCATTATTCTATGATGTCCGTTGAACTTTGAATAACGAACTTCGAATCGCGAAGCATAAAGGTTTTAACGTATGTTACTAAAGAAACTTCCCAGAAATTATATTTCTATGTATTCACATAGAGGTTAATATGGCATAACAAAAGTGTAGCTAAAATAATAATGAAAGTCGTTGAAGGTAACTAAGGTTAGACCGATTTTGGTGTCAGTGTTTTTATAACATAAAGTAGATCACTTTTATGCTCTATTATTCACACAATCATTTCCATACAACATGGAATTGTTTTTTTTTTAATAATTTCTAAGTTATCCAGAATCATGGTTGATCTTTAGTCTATTGTAGTGTTTGAATATGAAATCATTAATCTGTAGTTACATATAGTGGTCATCTCGTTCTATTGTTTTACATTAGTTTTGTTTTGTCATTATTTGTTAAATATCACGTCGACTACCCAGGAAGCATAGTTATGTTATACAAAAGCTAATTACCTAGTGGATGGGGTAATAAGAAGTGGCCAGCATACATTTAGAAGAATAATAGGAGATATCGGGTGTTTAAAGACAGCGCGCCTCATATAAATAGATAAATAAAATTGAAGTCTTTGTACATATGTAATAAATAAAATGATATTTCTATTTCAATACACAAATGATGTATACGATACTCATAACAAAAATATATTTTTTTAATTTGTCAGTTTTTCTGTCTGGATGCCGGGTAATCTCTGAAATGGTTGGACGGATTTTGATGGAACTTACTGTCAGATAGATAACATAAGAAAGAACATAGGCTAATTTAATTTTTGTAAATTAATCAATTATATAATATACTATCTAAGCTAATATTTAATATAAAGCTGCAGCAAGCTGCTGCCGTTTGCAATCTCAAGAACGACCAATTGAATTTGAGAAATTCTTTTTGCATCTGACTTCCTAATAATTAGGACGAGCAAAAAGAAAACGAACGCTAAGCGGAAGGATGTTACAACGCCTGGCGATGCGGCTAGTAAATCCGCAGGATTGCTAGAAGCAAGTCTATTTATACTACGGTCATCAAAACACTAGTCAAGCGATTAATATAGTCTAATCTAGTCAAGTGTCTATTTAAAGAGACCTAAGTTCAGCAGAAGGTGAGCAAGAGATGTGATGCAGGAACACGACCAGATTGCTTAATTTTACAAAGTGAGTGGAAGCTGTATGTTTAATAAAGACTTTTTGTATATTATTGCCGATATACCTTATGTTTCTTAGCGCTTACCTTGTTACTCATCATTGGCCAACGGGTGGCCGTTTCCGAATGGGCCGCGTGTTTGTCTTTCCGTGATCCCGAACGGTCCTATAAACAAAGATTGGGTTGTGTTGGACATCGTGGCACGCCAAGAGACATAGTGTTTATAATGTTAGTTATCAATCATTATGTCTCCTAGGCCGCTTTTCCATAGTAACTACAATTCAGTAACAACGAAAAGTTGATTTTCAGATATAAAGTACTGGAAATTTCACGTCTTTTGGTTTCAGTGGTCAATTGACATCAACTGTATGTAATATGCTTACGATGGGGTTCGTATTTAGAATGCCCAGAGAACTGTTAAATGGTCACAAAGCCATATGGGGTGATCCAATTCTTATTTTTTTTGGACCAACGTGACATACGACGATATCGTCATTCATTAGTTAACCAGTCACGCTGTGACATTTCTTAACATTTATATTTATTAGTATTCTAAATATTATTAACACAACACTTATATAAAATGACTATGGTTATAATTATCATCACATCATCATATTATCTATGACAATCCGACGAAGAATACGAACATGACGGACGGACGGACATACGCATGTATGTCGTCCGTCCCCGTATACTCGAGAAAAACATTACCTTGCTGGGTCAGTCTGCAATAACATAGACATTATAAAGGAACCAAAATATTAATGAATTAGATATATGATGAACAATAATAAAGATCCTGCTACACTATTCCAGTACATTTCTTAGTCATCGTACTAGAATTGATATGCGTATCAGTAGCCTAACATACCTACTACTCAACTATAGTAAAAACAATGATTAAATTAAGAAACCTATCACTAAGTTTTTATGCGATAAAAAAAAATATGCGCTCACCCCGTAATCCAGAGGGGAAGGCAGAGATCATGGATTTCCATTTGCCGTGATCCTGGCACAAATCCCTCGCTTCTTCTACATTCATACATCTACGCATGCATGTTCGTCGGTTATGGGTGCCCCTTTTTAGTAAGTCACTAATCTGATCGATATAAGTTATCCTACGGCGTCCCCTGCCAACACTGCCGCTCACTTTTGCAACATAAATTTTATGCGAGGAGTACAGTAATGGAAATCTTAATCTCTTTATTATTTTTTTAATAATAATTTATATGCTTTTCACTATGGAACAGTTTCAGCAACAAAGACACTATATTAGTATTAGGTTATTAGGGACGAAGAATAAAACTATTTATAAACGTTTGAAAAAAAACGATCGTGGTGATCTCACAGGACATTCAAACTGTAATTATTTGTACAGACAGACAAACAGTGAGTCACGGCATCGGTCAAAGCATTAACAAAGTATTTTGTAAACATTTAGTGATGTTATATTAAAACAAAATCGCAGGTCACATCGGTAACACTTATCGCAAACAATTGCCTTTTCAGTGTTGTGTAAACAATTAGTGTTGTATAAATATATCGACATTAAATCACTTTATCGACATTTAAAAGAAAACTCAATTTAATGCATTGCGTTAACACATGTCAACTCTCACTTTTACTTACTTTAGTTTCATAATAATGTAACTGTATTTTAAATTGCATTACAAATCTAAGTATACAATGAGTTATATCTTTGTGCGTCAATCATATGAAAATTGCGAAATGTGCTGTTATGAGACTATGACCAATCGACGCAGAATTGTCCGTACATGGTTATAGGCTATCGAAAGTAAACTATTCCTGAGGGGTACAAAAATATAAACTTCATTTAGAAAATCGGTTGCCATGGTAATAATAAATTTGCGTTGACAATAACAACTTTTTGAAAGATGTTACCTAAAAATCGAAGTATAAGTGTGCGAATTTTTGTTTTACATCTTGGACTATTTCTCATTAGATAATAAAGTTTTGTACATTCAACAAGAATATTATATATGTAAATTTTATAGCAAACAAAGTCACAATAGCGGCGTGCTCGATTCGAATAATATTTCTGAAGTAAATGTTGTTGACCTTCCCGAGACGGTAATGGATGTTACCACCTGCCACCTCAAACCAAATGATCTGTAATGAAAATGAGTCCAGACGATAATGATTGTTTTAAGTTATTTTAAGCTTTCGGCTTCGCATTTCGTATACTTTCGTGTTGTTTATTATCACTATTACTACCTCCAACCACTTTATAATAATATCGATATTTTTTATATCCTATTCGACGGGAAAAACGGCGACATGGCCGACAGACTCTGGGGGGCGTAATTATTTCGCCAGCTGTGCGTACACATCCCCACGGGAGTACCAATGTTTTATTGAAAACTAGTGTACCGTCCTGGCTTCGATTGGGTAGCACACACCAACATTTTACTTCCTTCGTATTGTTGTACCGTCTTGTTAATGTGTTTTTGTTAAAGTATCGTCGAAATATTTCAACCAATTTACTATTTACAACAAACACTAATGAATTATGTACTTAAACCTTCTTTATGAAACACTACTATTGGTAAGGCGTATGAAAATTTCAGTAGGTTTAAATTCTATTGCGTTCGTACAGATAGACGGGACGTGAGGACGTATAGTATAAGTGTTTAATTGAAAATTTTAATGTATTTTCCGGATTTCGTGGTATTTTATTCAATACATTTAAATTTCAGAAGCTTCGAGAGCTCGTTGCCGTTTTCGATAAGGATTTGCGGTTTATCGATTCCGATGTGATGGTGAGATTTGAACCACAAATCCTCTCAAAAGAACATCGGTTTCCACTGAAATAGCAATGTTATTGTAAAATCTGTATGTTGTTTTTCGGCATCGAGGAAAAAATTACAAAAATATAGCCATATTCGGGAATAAAGACAATTATCAGTACTTTCTATCTTTTTTACGGATTTTATTGCGTTTATTTTAAGATTTTGTTCAAGACGTTTCGAGGACTTTACATCGCTCATGGTCAGGGGAGGGGGGAGGGGGACTGAGGTGTCTGACGTCCCAATGTCTAATTGTATTTTAACCTTCATATACCTTTGCGCTATTCGCTATTTAAATGTACTAGGCAAATCATAAACAGTCGACAAATTGTGAACTGAACGAATCATTGACAATTTGGCGTATCATGTTAAACGCAACAAACCTATTTCTTTTTTGATAAACATCTTTTTAAGGAATTATTTTTAAATAAATTATCATGTCCAATCCAACCAAAGGAACCTAACCTATAATTTATTCAAGTTAAACTTTAACACAAGTTTAGTCCGATTACAAACTGACGAAGTTCAAAATCGGTCCTTGAAATACAAATATTAAGTTGATTAATTCAAGTTCGAGTAAATATTTCTTCAGAGTAAACAATTTTCGCCAGGATGAATTTCACCCGCCGTACCAATTCATCCAGCCTAAGCTGAACCCTACTTAAACTGCTTGAACAAATAGACCTGAGTTCAATTTACATTAGATTATAATTATTTCTTCATACAAACTTTAACAAATTCATACCCTATTTTAGGCAATGAATTTAGAAAAATTCTTTCTCAGTGCTCGCCTACGTTATAACAGAAATCACTGTGAAAATTTTTAAGACTCTAGGCCCAGTAGTTTGAGCTAAGCGTTGATAATATATCAGTTTCTTCTTTTGTATGTACACATATATAGCTTACCAAAACGTACCATTTTTATTGTGATTTATTAATTCCGTCCCATAGTTGCAGAGTTTAGTCAAAACAAGATTTCTTCATTACTAATTTAAAACAGCTGGTGATATCCGTACGTAACATTATCCCTGTACCCCTAGCTGGTGCAGAATTTACAATAAATAAACGAAGATTATATTCACGCGGCGGAGTTTCCTGTGGGGGAAAGAGACGGCACGACCTGGAAGTACGATGACCTCACAAGGTATGAGAGTAAAGCCATGTTCCCCAGGTGAATAATATAGTCACATTCAAAGAAAGTTGTCCTCTTCAAAGAAAGTAGGCAGGTAATATCATTGAAATGAAAGGTATGTATTTAAAGCTCTTTATGAATATTCGATTGTCAATATATACATAGTACAAAAGTACTAGCGGCTCATGTCTAGACGTTAAATAATTTTGGCCTTTGGAATTTCAAAACTACAAGTTAAAAAAAAATTAACCTGTCGCAATTTGAAAATTACAGCATTTTTTAAATGAATTATTAAAATCGGTTCAGTAGTTAAAGTTTACCAATATAGTTGCTAGAGCACTAGTGACGTCATCGCTTTGTCCACGCGTGGGACATTGAGGTAGGGCTAGCCCACGGGAAGTTAAGGGTCATCGTCCGGGTGAACGACCCGGGACACGACCTCCACATTTTTACGGCTTGCGAATGTGACTCAAGCGAAGTGCCAACGGGACGTTGTAACAGTTTTGACGCATGTGCGAATTAATTTAGCACTTTTTTGCGTGTTTACATCGAGTCGAGTAACGCTGCGTGGAGTCGGTCCTGACAATGGAGCAGTATGTAAAACCTTGTGTAGGCGAAGTCACTGCTCTGTGTCACAAAAGAGTATTAGTGTCAAGTTATAATTTGAAACCAAATAAAAACAATTTTAAATGTTGTTATCAAATGAAATGTTTATTGTAACTTGCAGAAAAAAAATAACAATAATATGTACATATTATGGGGATATATTACAACAAGTTCTTAAAATTATTTTTAATTTATAATTTTCAATTGCCGATTATCAATCAGGCGGGTTTCCGGTGAGTTTTTCAATATATAAAATATTGTTGTCAAGGTCTTAAAACATTAACAGACTTGCCAGTAATTCATTAGCTATTAGATAGCAAAAAATAACATTTTAAGATACGATTAAATTCTAAACCATTTTCTTTAACAGCAGTTTACTACGAGTACAAACATCAGAGTATTTTTGAAATTAAACTTTTGTTAATTTTAATTTGTATGGCATATAATAATAAAAAAATATTAAATGGATGGAATTTTCAACAAACAATCAAGTAACTTCTCCCGTTTTTTAAGTTTGAAATGTAGGAGTAACTTTGGTAACCCTAATTACAACGATAACTTTATTCTTTAACTTGGACTGAATACTTCAGGCGTGCATAAATCCATCCATCATCCCGAGCGAATCGGCGGAGCAATGCATTTCTAACAGCTCGTACGAAACTCCATTTCCTTGCAATATCCACAAGTCACCAAGCTTCCTATTAGACGCTGTACACCTTGAGTCAAATGATCGAGCTAGACTCGTTAGACGGTCTTCATATGTGTTTGTATGCAGAATGGATACGTTAATTTTCACTATATTTAACGTATAATTAAGCAATAGGCAAGTAGTAGTAAGTATTTTATTATATACTAGTTGTTGCGTGCGGTTTCGCTTGCATTCGTTCCTTATCTTCAACTCAGATTTTTTTATAAAATGATTCCGCGTATAATAATTTCCAATAATAGGTAACATTACTCAAAAAGTTGTTATTGTCAAAACACGTGCATTACTATTACAACTGATATTGTAAATAACAATAATATCCTGGACATTATTCATACACGGCCATCTGATCTCAAACTAAGTACAGCTTGTACTTTAGAAACGAGATAACTGATATACTACCTTTACTACTTTTATTTTGTAAATACATAATCAAATAGATAATTACACTCAGAGTCAGGACAGACAGACAGTTGGTGCACACAAATGTCTGTCCTGGGTGGGAATCGAACCCACAACCTGCGGCGTGAAAAGCAAGTTTCTTACCAACCACGCCAGCCAGCAGTCAATGAAGATTTTATATACCTCGGGAACAGTTTATCAACCGATTAACATTACAATATCGGTTGCCATGGTAATTTTCATGTTCTGACATTAACAACTTTTTGACACATGTTACCTGTAATTCGAAGTTATTATACACGGAATCGTCGTACAATGATTTTCAGCGGGGAACACGAGATACGAATGCGGACGAAGCCGCGGGCCACAGCTAGTATCTGATAAAATTGTAGGTTGGAGTTTATGTCAGTATTACAATGTAATGTGAAAAATGTATTTAACACTTGTAGTTGGCAAGTCCTTCCGTTTAGTGTTGTCTTACACGCGGCTACAATATATCGATATCTGTAACATAAGCCCCGGCGTCGATATCGATTGCTCGGCGGTCAGGATGTCGAGGTTAGCTTGGGATAGGTTCGAAATTGGTTTTTTAATACTGCACACGATAATCTGGCCTATTTTAGTAACGAAATTTGGTAAACACAAATCTAGTATTTGTTGCATCGTATTTGTATAAATTGTTGAATTTGTAAAGTATCTCCTTTCTCACCCAATTTTATTAATCAAGGTAGTACCATTATCGATTGTGCTGGCTTTGTACAAGTGTTCGAAATTCAACAAATAAATATGTACTAAACCACCATATCTCTGTCTCTTATATTTGAACGGATCGCCTGTATTTACGGATTGGAACGCCAGATGGCGTTAAATTTTCATTGAAATGGAAAACTAGATGGCGTTGATTTCTATTTAAGCTACCCAAACTTTTTTTCGAACGATCATATATGACAACGATATTTTTATTTATAAATTGTGCCCTATGTCCTTTTATACCCTTGAAAATATGTATACAAAGTTTGATGATCATCAGTTGAGTAGTTTACGCGTGAAAGCATAACAAACAAACAAATTCACTTTCGCATTTATGATATTAGTATAAAAGCGTTTCAGTATTGCCATGTTTCACAGTCATGCCGCTTCTTTAACTGAAAAATATACTCGGTATATTTTACGTTTTCCCTGCGCGCAGATGAAAAACGACTTTCATAGTAGGCACACTCAAATACATAAATAATGATAAAAATATATAAACTGCACAGTCACACTTCCCCACCTGTCTGTGTACATTTTCCCCGTGCGAAAGCTGGCTAGACTGAATTTACAAACGAATGGAAATGGCAATCAATTTCTTTTTTGATTTTTTGAAATCTTAAACATCATATGGAACCTAACCTCATGGACATGGGAACAAAAACCTTAAATTAAAGTTTTAGAATTTTTACTATCACAAATTTTAACTGTCCAATGTAACTTTTTTTGAAGGGAACATGGCCAATAGACCCTAGGGTTCATTTTTAATAAGAAGATACTCTCATTTCAAAGCTACCTAAATACTAAACATTATGACGATGCTGCTTGGCAACAGAGTTTACTTTTAGAGTTGCCGACATGTTAAAATATAAATTTGACGTTAGGAATGGATCGATTCTGCGCAATATCACTGTTGCATGTCTTCACGCTTGTATCAAATGCGGGGTAATTAGTAGCACAGGTTACGTTTAAACGACTTTAGGCACTGGCCGGTTGCCAACTATGTTTGTAGGAAATAATTTTATGGGCCGCCGTTTCCGTTGTTATTCTTGCTTACTTTTTAAATAAATAAATATGCGACTATTATTACTTTGTATGGCACAACGGTTTAAAACAAAATGTCTTTGTTTTATGTAGACATTAAATACATATGAAGGAATTAGTGTTGAAGCAGAGTTAATAAAGAAAAAACACAGACTGGTGCAGTAGTAATCTTTAAATTTAATTATATATAAAACATACAAATCGTCTATGAAGTATTTTAAAGTCTTATTAGGGTTAAATATTTATTTGTATAAGCATATCGGTATGACATACAAATGTGGGACATCAGTGCATGCATTTCAATATAAATACTGTATGTAGCATCAGCAGAAATGATAAATTTAAGTTGTCCGAAGGAACGCTTCGTTTCGACTGCATTACACAAGTTTTCTATCAGAAAAATTACCTACGGTACATGTAAATAGTATGTTTCTTGATAAATTACAGTCGCCCCTCAATTTTTTGGGGATTGAACCCCAGTAGTGTGTGCATAGCGGGGAATGTAAACAGGGAAACGCAGTCGCACCGGATCGATACGCCGGGGTAAACACGGCGGTCGTCATGACGACGCGGCGGGAGATCGCGTCGCTTCCGCCCCCTCGGCGCCCCTACGAGACCGCCCCAACTGTTGTGACTATGCAGTTTTATATAAAAACATAGGTACCAAATATTAAAACTAGACTTATTAAGACGCTTTTATTACCGAGATCTGTAACTCTGTATGTAGCTACCTAAGTAACGGAATTTTTCAAATCAATTTGTGTCCATTGAACGATTTCCAATTAATTTTAAAATTTGCGCACGTGTCAAAGATTGGTGACAATACATTTTTCATAACTAACTAACATCTTTCTG
>JWHW01048527.1:1062963-1076416 GCA_000931545.1 Papilio glaucus | reverse complement strand
TGCCTTTACACTGAATTGGAATAATCTAAATTTTTATGCATTTCCACCATTTTCTATCATATTAAAGACTTTAAGGACAATAATTATATGCCTCATTGACAGAAGGCATATTTGTTGTGCCATACTGGCCTACTCAACCATGGTTTTCACACCAAATGATCAAGCTCTTTTGTTATATTCCCACAGACCACCACCACCACCACCACGGCTTACCCTGGCTGCAGGCAGTCAGGACAGCACTACTAAAAAGAGGAATCCCTCCTTCTTCTATTGATATTATGCTTGCTTCACTTTCCACCAATACTATGAAGCAATATGATACAGGTTTAAAGAAGTAGTTCAATTTTTGCCAATCTCATATTGTTGATTTATATGAAGTTTCTGTTCCTAATATTATATCTTTTCTTACAAACCTTTATAATGAGGGAGCCCAATATGGAACTTTAAACAGTCATCGATCAGCTTTGTCATTAATAATTGGATCAAGAATTGGATCTGATGACAGAATAATTCGTTTATTTAAAGGTTTCTTTAAGCTAAGACCACCAGCTCCTAGATACAATGAAACTTGGGATCCAGCGATCATACTAAATTACTTGCACAATTTATATCCTAACAATGAGTTAGACCTAGAATCTCTAAGCAAAAAAACTGTAACACTGATTGCTTTAGTCACAGCCCACAGGGTTCAGACAATTTCAAAAATTAATATAAAGAATATTTGTTTTAATTCTGATTATATTAGTATTAAGATCCCAGACTTGATTAAGAGTTCTGGAATGGGTTCAATGCAACCTTGTCTTCATCTACCAATTTTTAAGGAGCCAGAAATTTGCCCAGCAAGCGCACTTAGATCTTATATTTCAAAGACTCAGTCAATTAGTGAAGAAGAACATCTTTTCATAAGCTTTAAAAGCCCATATAAAGCTGTAAGTTCACAGTCATTAAGCCGCTGGATTAAAAATGTTTTATACAACAGTGGTGTTGATATCAGTAAATTCAAGGCGTACTCCACCAGACATGCGTCTACTTCAGCAGCTCTTAGATCAGGAGATCCATAGACCTAATCAGAAAAACTGCTGGCTGGAATGCGTCTTCGTCAGTATTTGCCAGGTTTTATCAAAGACCTGTGTTAACTAATAATGCCAATGATTTTGCTTTATCTATTTTAAATGCTTAAATACAAAGGTGTTAAATATAATGGACATTATTATATTTTAAATTACTTTTGTAAAATATTGTAATAAATAATAATAATAATAAAAACAAGTGTAACTTTTCATTAAAAAAAAAATGAAATAAAAATGGCCTTCCTCCATATTTTCCATATGACATACATATGTCATATGGAAAATATGGAGCATACGCATTTTAATGCTTTCAAATTCTACATAGCTTTCTTGATCTCGAGGACAGAGCAGAGTGTAATTGATGATTAAACGAACTTACCTGAAGTGAAGTTCTATCCCAATTACACGAAGGCTCTGTCCGAAGAGATCAAGTCCCACCCAGTCCCATACATTCATAATCATACAAGAACTATGAGTCCCTAATGCGTTTTATGTATGGTAATTGGATCCTATACTATAGTATAGGTAAAGGTATACCTTTACTTCAAACTAAATGAAATACCGAGAGAGGGCGCTACGAGTTGTTATTTTTTGCTAATCTGTGTTGATTTCAAATTTAGTGGTTGGATAGTAGTACCTGCGCGTTACTACATAGTTTTCTTGATCTCGAGGACAGAGCCTTCGTGTAATTGGGATAGAACTTCACTTCAGGTAAGTTCGTTTAATCATCAAATATTATGGATAAATAGAAATAGATAAAAAGAGAAACGCTCCCGCCAAAACCTGTAAAAGGTTTCGCAGTGATGACAAAGTTAAACATGTAGTTCTTCAAATTTTTTGCTGAGATTGATCGACCGATTATTTCATTAATTACTACAGAGCAAACATGTTTAAATAAAAAAAAATATATATCAAAAACATTAAAAGTGACAACCCTATTTCTTTAATGGAGCTTAGGTATTTATTTCGTCAAATGGGCTTAATTTCCGTACTGCCCATAAATATACTGTGGTTAACCTTTGGTTTGCAATAGTATTGACCTTGAATGTGGTCTAAGATTTTTGAATAGTAATATAGACCTTATGGGACGTGACATGGCGCACTTCCCAGTTCGGGAGCCGAGCTCTGTTTCAAATATTCATCCTGTGCGCCGCTAAATGTATAATGAGGCGGCGAACTTCGACAGTTTGCGAGTTAAACAAGTTATAGTTAACAACGGGCCGAGTTCATTTTTAATAACTCAGCGCAACAACGCGCGCATTAAACAGATGAAGTGCCTGTGGTATATAATTTTTAACATGGTGTCCATTCCTTATTTTAAAGTGTGTTTGTTTAACGCCTTAACGACTCCACGGCTCATCATGAAATTGCACACACATTGTGTTGTACAGAAAATAAAACTGTTCTTGAGAGATAGGATAAAATTTTAAGCGTGGAACATAAAAAACGAATACGTGCAAAGCCGCGGGCTAAACAGATAGTTAATTACAAATACTCATAGTGAAACAAAACACACGGACACATTTAGACGTCGTAAGGAAGGATATTTTGACGTCAGAACTATTTGAAGTAGTAATTGCGAAATCTTACGACTTCGTAATTACCAGCGTTCAGTTCGGCTTTCAACTGGAATGGGATGAAAGGGGACCGTTTAGTTGTCACCTACAGGCGTTGCTAAATGTAACAGACCTATGTGTTTATTAACGCGGCTCTAAGCTTCAGGTATTAAACCAACTTAATAACTTAAGTTATAAAAGTCTTAATAATTAGAAACTCAGCTTCTTAATGGTAAGTCCAAGAATTATGCACATTTAACGGTGGTTGAGTTACAGGTTTTGTAAAATGGTCAACTGCGTACATTTATTTTGGTTTTTAACACTTAAATAAAGTTATCATCCCATAACAGACGAGCATGTATGCCTAGATGTATGAATGTAGAAGAAGCGAGAGAGGTGTGCCAGGATCGCGTTAAATGGAAATCCATGATCTCTGCCTACCCCTCTTGGTTACGGGCGTGAGCGCATATTTAGAATGTTATCATTAAATACAATATTAAAACATATATAATTTGTTTTGCAATGATGGTCAGGACTAAGAATGGTTTTATCAAAATCGCATAGGCATCTGCAACAAGTCAATAAGTCGCTTGTTGAGAGTTGTTGCATTGTCTACCTTTAATGGATACGGGAAGGGATAAACAGAAAAAAAGGATGTTTCCTTATCCTATCCATCACTTCCCCTGTCAAATCCTCTTCTCTCCCATCCTTTCCTTATTAGGAAAAGTACCAAAATTAGCCTTCCAGCATCTCCCTCAGACGAAACGCAGAAAACTTTTACCTCACGCCTCTCTTCTACTTGACAGGTCGTTGTATTTCACCGGTCGTGTCGGCTCATTCGTTCGTTCTGCCTGGGTTCGAACCCGCGACCACTACGTAAGTCGGGGCCTAAACCACTGGGCCACCGCTGCTCTCCTATTTAGTAGCAATAGTTTAGTATAATTGCTATATTTAATTCCTTTCGGTTGTTCATATCAGATTGGCGCTGCCACTCACTTTGGTATCTTATTTTTAATTACTTTTTCCGACGTTATAAAGAACAATAATTATTGATTTCGGCTGCCGCTTTTCGACCTCTACAAATCGCAAATTGTTTTCCACTGACACGTATACAATTCATTTATAAGAAAGATAAATCACCACAGGGCTATATTTCTGGAGGGTCGCTCGAGCCACCCCCACCCCGCCGTTACTTCGACGCGTCGCCACCATAAATCACATTTACCGCTACAACGCCAGTTAATTACAGATTAATTATACTATTTTATTTACAAGAAATGTGCTTAACTATCCATAAATGTAATTAATTATTGAGTTCTTCTTGCTTAGTTGAAGCAGTGATCATGGGCTTCCATTTGGTGCGATCCTGGCACACCTCCATCCATGACCATCAGTCTTATAACTTAAGGTAATATATTTGTAAGGTTATGTCGTATAGCTACTTTCTCATTCACAATCTAAATGAAACCTAAACAAAGAAAATGTCAATAGGAAGAATTAAATAATATTTCCTTTAACCGCCGCGCCGTGGGATATTTTTCTTGTAAAGCAATCTCCAGCGTATGCAAATTGGAAATGATTTTAAACTTACAGCGCGGGCCGGCCTTTGAAAGGATTCCGGGGGAAAAATATGAAACGGCATATTCAACCTTCATTCACTGCAAGCAAACATTTTTTTTTAAATTGTATGGTTTAAGCTCCATATTTCATATTCAACCCTCGACGCTTCTATTTTTTTCTAATTAGCTTTTAATTTTTTTTTCGCAAGTGGAATAAATCTCTCGCATATAAAATGAATGGATATTTGCATTAGTTCTCGGAGATTTTACGCCGGCTTGATTCCATTTTCGTTTTCACAAATTTTATTTTTTAACGACTTTTTGCGACTCAACGAATGGGACAGTTTTGTAATTATATGCATATAAAATATGTTTATGTGTTATAATATGTGAAAGCTTTATACAGTTTTATGGATGCCAAATTTGAATAATTTGTAACAGTCTATTGTTGATAATAATCCTGAGTTCACACTGCCGAAAACTTTCATACAAAACATACGTCTTCTCAGTATTTTCATAGAGAAAGATAACAACATATTTTATGTGAATTCTTTCGGCAGTGTGTGCACGGTGTAACAATACTTTATTGGAATTAAGGACGCATTTGTTAATTGGTTGTAACTTCGTATCTATCCTGTATGCAAAAGGGAGAGGACATAACAAGTCATTCCCCTTTTGAGATAAACATTTTCTTCTCACTTCTCAGTACTACCTAAGATGTGGCTTGCCCATAGCCATTTCAGGTGGCCTTTCCGAGCAATGCCGCTAATCTTTGCTCGTCTATAAAACCTTCATACAAAATAAACATCATGCCTTCTTACTAGAATAGACAGGAATTACATTACGCCGATTTGTACAAGTTTAATATTTGTTATCACATTATTGGCTTACTAAAAAAGGGCGATATAAGGAGCACCCATAACCGACGAGCAAGTATGCGTAGATGTATGAATGTAAAAGAAGCGAGACAGGTGTGCCAGAATCGCGCCAAATGGAAATTCATGATCTCTTCCTACCCCTCGGGGATACGGGCGTGAGCGTATATTTATTTATGTACAAGTTTAAGCCACTGTAAGGTCTCTATACATTTAAATAGTTTAATTAGTTAACGATATGGGTCATCATATGTCTGTCGGGAGGTCAGATTTATTCTTTGTTAAATATACGTGATAAAAATCACAAAGCCGTACTTATATGGTCTTATTAAATATGAAATTAATTAATTATGAATCGAGCTTCCTTCTTAGAGAAAGTCAGTGTGTTATCAAAGAGCAGGCATGTATGGCTTGTGTGGCTGCTTTTAATGAATTATCACAAATCATAACGTTACGTCTCTGCCCTATAACTAATGAATTTAATCCAAGTTTTAAGGTAAACTATTGAGAATACCAAGAAGCGAGAAAGGTGTGCCAGGACCGTGTCAAATGAAAATCCGTATCTTCACCAACCCCTTAGGGCTACGAGCTTGAGTTCTTATAGAAGGGGTAGTACAGCAACCATTTTTTATTTCAATGAATATTTAAACTTATTTTTCCACAGATACTTACATTCATTACATTTATCATTTTATCGTATACTTATAAATATATTGTTTTAATCATTTGATTGTTTGTTTGTTCCGGAAATAACTACTGAACCGATCTTGAAAATTCTTTCATCTATTAAGTCTATTTCATCTTTTATCAGTGAGCGATCAAGGTAAAGTTTATTTTATTTTATTTGTCTATCTACCCGAGTTGGGGCGATTTGCTTGTAAGTTTATAAATACGTAGAAATATGGGTACACAGTCGTTTACTAAGCTACTCATTTTATTAACGTATACACAAAAACAAAAAAATTCTACGCTTAACGTTTCAAGTCTATTTTCGGGGGAATGAAAGGAAAGAGCCGACAGTTGAATAAAAAAAAACCGTTCCGTCTATAACATCTGTTCACTGTCAGAACGGCAGTAAAAGAACCGCTCAGAAAAACTTAACCATACGAAGTTGGGTTACTTGAAAATGAAAGCTACTTGTTTGTGTTACTATGAGCTACTTTTAAAACATTTTTTTGTGTAATAAGTATGTTTAAAGGTTTTGAATGCTGTGTTCATTTTTTTTTTCAATTCAAATACATTCATCAAGAAACTCTATTGATTTTTGTATAGAAGAAGGTGGTAAGCGAGTACGCGGTTCTTGGTTATATGCAATGTATAAACAGAAAATGGTTATTTCCTTTTCCTAATCATCCTCTCCGTGAAGTCCTTTTCCCCTTTCCATCCTTTCCTTATTAGTAAATAAAATAAATAATTATTTATTGGGAAATGGAAATAGGACTTGAATTAGTGTTTATTTTATTTATTTTTCGTATATTCTTTGCTCAACAAAATAAACTAGTACATAAATGAATTTTCTGTTTTGCAATACTTTTAAATGGCATAGTTGACGTGTTTACAGATGAACTAGAGTTTTTCTGAATGCATTCCTCGGTTTCTTTATTAAGAACGATTCATTCACATCCGCTGTGCCGTCTATGTGGCTTCCATTCATACGCGTTAAACCTCATTCAAAGCTGATACTGCTATCAGGGCAAATTTCATAATCACAGTCCTATATTAAACGCTTATAGAATGAATATGTAAAAGTATATCACATCAACGATACGTAATGAGCGCCTCATTGCAATTTAACACTGTCAAACCATCTGTTTTGGCTCCCCCGAAGTTTAACTCTACGCATCGACATATTCAACAATCAAGTCAGTTACGGTTGCTTTGTCATAAAAAGTAAAGGTGCCATGGATGTTTAGTTCATCAACAGTCGCAGGTCGCATTCTGATACTCGTGCCGTCACTTCCATCCTTTAACGTTCTAATTGAATACAAGTAAATAGAAAAACAGAAGTCAAACTGAACATAACGACTGAAAACATCTCGCTAAACGCATAACCCTCTAAAAAGATATGCTAACGTAATTTAAACCTTGTACATATATACATAAAATAAGATTTCCATTGGCGGTTGAATTTTACATATTTGTAGCCAACTCAATCAAGGCCTACGTAAACATCGAACCCCGATCTCGACGTTTTGTTTAAATAATTATTATAACTGTTGAATTTTGCCCAACAATGGCGTACGGTTGGGAATGGAAAATTCCTTGTTCGATGCTGAAACTAATTTCGGTTCGAGTATCGCGTGCGGCATTAGGGGAAACGTTCGTGGGATGGATAATGAAGCTATTCGATCGAGCAAAAATAAATTCAATGCTAAATTTTGTATGTCGATATATTGTTTACATTAATGTTAGTATAGATCGCTTTTTGATGTTATTTGGGTAGCAAGGAACATTAGCAGCGCTATGTAACAGTTTTTGCTTTCATATAAATGGACTAGTTAAGCCTTGGAACTATTACGACTATTACGAATATCCCAGGGTAAAAGGTACAACTATTATTAGTGTACCAGGGTAAAATGTAATCATAGGCCAAATATGATTTCATTTTTGCACTTCCCTTTTTATTGACAGAAGACTCATTTACTCTTATAAAATGGGAGATCTCAATTAAAATTTCTCATGTAAGATCACAAAAGAGGTATTTACGCAGTGTCTTAGAATGCAATTACTGCATTGCATTCTAAGATACTGATGTGGTACTTCATTCCAAGATCTTATATTTTATATAGCTAATATTTTAAGAAACGTTTAGGCTCTAGAATATACGAAATGAAGATTCATTAATAATTAAACAGACTTTATCAAATGTTCGTACACTGATATCTGGTTCTCACCACCAATCAAAGCACAAGAGTGCGGTCTACAGGCCATACGACTGCGGTTTGCTACAAATCAATGGCTGCCTTAGACTATTGATAAAGTGGAGGAAGATTTTATTCCATTTCTTATTTTTAAAGAAATTATAGTTTATTAGTTTCAGTTAATAATAATTTTCTGTATTTATTTGTCGTCATAGATGTATGAAACATATTTTTAAATGTATGTAAGAAAATACATTTGCTCATTCAAGTGGCGTCGTCCCTTTTCCGCCATCTACTAAGAATCAATAACAAAAAAAAACTTATCTATCTGTCCATTGTCTTTGGAGCCCTTCAAAAGTCCTTGCGTGACCTTACACCGAATCTTTGTGCCCTCAGCCGTTCGAGAAACTAATGTTTTAGCAATTTATAACTGAGGTATACCTATATTTTATTGGAATGAATTATGGCTATATAATTACTATGTTAAGATAGTAGGTAAAATAAAGTCAAGATGAATGTCTAAGGTTTTCTCATATCTGCTACAATCCCAATAAGAATCTAGCTTATTGGGTTTAAAATATAACAAGTGAGTGGGTAACCTAACGAGGTATCAATGAACGGCCAGGCCAAGCGACCAAGGTTCCGAAATCGGTTAATTAATTAATAATGCCAGCCAAGGCTCCCGAGGAAAACATGGACTTTTAAAGATGTTTAAGCTTAGCGCCATCTATCCTCATTTCCTCAAGTTTGCTGGATAATAAGTGACTCATAAAGGCAAACAGTTGCTATCAATAAAGCATTCAATAGCAATAACAGTGTTTTCTAATACAAGGTTACAAACACGCAAAAGATCTTAGAATGCTTGGGGTGCATACAATATACAACTGAGTAAGATGAAATCCGAGTACAATAACGTCAAATAGAGTGCTTGTAAAAGTGAAAAAATGTGAAAAGGTTCCATCGTAATAGACTAACAAATATATTATCTTTATCACTCGCATATCACATTATAACTAAGGCTCATGCGGAAAGGTGACTCGTAATTGGGCGCATATCACGCGAATTTTATGTTATTGTTCACGCGTAGTACGCAATGTTTATCACGGTGAAACCTATTTGAGCTACGTTAACTAGAGTTCAGTTAACCGACTAAAGTTGCTGAAAAACATTTTTATACTCTGACTTTATAAAGTTAATTGTATTACGAAGTTTTACCCACGTTAGCGTATAAGGTAAAAAGGCGAAACTGAGAATTTGCTATAGTAAATTGAACTTTAAGACTATACACTTACGTTTCGATATCGTTGGCGCGATATCTAATTCATTGTCGGCCAATGTGCCCCGTCCTTCCGCGAAGCCGCGCCTTAATATTCTGTAACAAAGAAAAATAAAACATGTAAAAATTATAACAATAAATAAAAATTAATAACAGTTATAAAATGTTTTATTTCAATAAGAACTTCAAAAGACGACAATTTCAAAAAATAAAGTAGGTATTATTCATATAATACCTACTTTATTTTTTGAAAGGAGGAAAGTTGGTAGGAGATTCCTAGAAGGACTTAGCGCCGCCAGATTAGTGACACAGATCTAACATTGGTAGAGCCCGCAACAACAATATCTGTTGTACGAATGGGCCGGCTCGATCGGTGGAATACCACGAACTTTCAGAAAACAGGCGTGAAGTAGAATTATTCTGCGTTTCGTCTGATGTGAGTGAGGTGCTGGAGTCCCAAATCTACTCATCTTCACCTTCACCTTCACATCGTTTTCTAATAATGTAAGGATGGGAACTGGAAGAGGATTTGATGGGCAAGGTGTGGATAGGAAAATATCCTTTTTTCCTGTCCATTCCCTTTTCCGTGCAACGCATGCAAATCTTATTGCAGATGCTTATGGGTTGGGGTCTAAATAATCAGATGACCTACTTGATCGTTCTCCACCTTCTTCCATATAAAAGCAAGGTGAATGTAAAAGCAAAGAAGGCAAGCCTGGATCCAAACATAAATCCTTAAACTCTGTCTACTCATGCTTATTGTAAAGGGTCGTTAGCTTATCAATACTCCAACAATGAGAAGAGTTACAGATACACAAGTCTAGGCTTGTAATGTTATGCACGGGTTTTTATGTATGTATGTCTGTTCCATTGTGAGCTCCTGTAGTCTTAACGTCTCGACATCGAAGAGTAGGGTGTCATGCAATAATCTTGCTTATTTATTAAGAAGTAGAAAAACCAATTTCGTTGGTTTATACTGCAGAATTATATTTATGATAATATTTAAAATTCGTAAAAAGAAATTTAAACAGTCAAGAACTTGTAGGAATAACCAATTTCAATGTTTGAAAACTAATAAAGTTACAATTTGAGCTTTTAAAGTTTCACCGTTAAAACAAAGAAAGGACACAGATTGATCGGAAACTTTCCACAACTTTGTACTTAAGCAAAAACTTTCCAGAATACAGAAAGAAAGTAAATTGTTTTGTACACGCATAGTGACGTTGATTGAAAAACAAATTATTCAAAAATAATCTATAAAAGAATATCGTAACTTACACAAACCCCTAACTTATTCGATCGTCGATATTTTACAATACTTACAAAGGTAAGTGATTACTTCGTAGATATGGTGAGTTCCGAAAATAATGACTGATAATTTATAATTGTTCCATTATTAGAAAACGATCTTAACCAGAATATTCTTATAATTTAACTCGTTTTTAAGCTTCCGTACATAAAGTCGTCCGTCCGTCTGTCACCAGGCCGTGTTATCTCAATAACCGTGATAGTTAGACAGTTGAAATTTTCACAGATGTATGTATTTCTGTTGCCGTTTATGTTTATAACAACAAACACTAAAACAGAATAAAAAAATATTTAAGTGTGGCTACCATACAACAGACATGCTTTTTTTGCCGTTTTAATAGATAATGGTACGGAACCCTTCGTGCGTGAGTCAGAGTCGCACTTAGCCGTTTTTTTTATTAGTTTAACATGGATCTATGTAATGTAATATGAATCCGTCCGATTGAGTTAAATATTTGCAATCGTATCAATTAAATACTTAATTTAACAACATCATTCTGTCCTGACCAGAAACACGAAGTTAAAAAACAATTTTATTATAAGCATGTTATATTGAAATTTCTCCAGATAACGCCAGATACGACAAGCTAGTATGTTATAAAATTAAATTAACGAGATATGTAATTATGAAATTTATGGGATCATAAAATTTAATTACAAGGGTTTAATGGGAAGGGCATTCTGTAATGTTTATATACATGGGATAATAAGTTAATCCTCTGCGTAGACTATTGGTTGGAGTGATGAATTAAAGACTTGAATCCTTGGTCTGTCGCCAATATTAGTACGATATAATTATCAGAGATCACCAGAAAGCAACGTATCATAAAATATTTCTGTAAGGTCGACAAGTAATCTAAATGGATTTTACAATGAACAATGATTCGTAAGTTTGTAGTGGATGAGGTAACTACTGAAGCGATTCGGATAAAACTAATTTTACAAACAACACAAAATAAAAAAGGGAAAAATACCCGATAAAATCTGTAAAATTTAAGCGATAGGAGAAGAACAAGAAGCGATATTAATAATTCTCTTGCAAAGTGAAATAAGTTGTGCAGTTTTTTCTTAAGTCTGATGTCAGGTGCTGGATTCCCAAATCTAATCTTCTAAATCTAAATCTTCTAAAATTCTAAATCTTCACCTTCACATCGTTTTCTAATTATGCAAGGATGGGAACTGGAAGAGGATTTGATGGGCAAGGCGTGTGGATAGGAAAATATCCTTTTTTTCTCTCCATTCAATTCCCGGTCAAATCCTCCTCCCTTTACCCCCTCCCCCTCTATCTAATAAGAAATGGCCTTATTAGAAAGAGTTGGGAATGGGAAGAGGAGTAAAATTAGCCTTTCGTGCAACACATGTCGTTGTTACTGGCTTTACCACTGTAGCAGATTTATACTTTTGATATTCCGCCTCTGCGTTACGTTTATTATAAAATCATGTACTTTACATGATTAAATAAAACAACAGCATTTCAATTAAATAAAAGAAATAAACATCGCAAGAGGATAATACTTCGGATCAACTTCCTACATAAAAGACCTTTGAAAACATTCCTCGTGCCTCCTAGAAACCCAAAAGGGCGTTTATCCATTCAGCCCTTACAAATATAGACATGAAAAACGTAGACGGTTTTTTTGCGATGTTTTTTTTTCACCCGCCAATTTTCGTAGATTCCTAACCGAACACGTTTCGGGCCTGTTGCTACCTGTCTGCCGCCGTCTATACGTCATTATTTTTTTTTTCACCTCGCCCAAGGCTTATACCTAAAACCCTGGGTATAATAAAGCCAGCCGTTGCCGAACGTGCCGCTGTATTTTCGGCCAGGATAACGTGTTCTATATAATAGGAGGTTAGTGTTTTTTTTTAAATTTTTAAACAGTTATTTTATAGTGAGGCAATATAGAATATTTTTATGAAAGGTAAAGGCAAATGATCAAACAATTTAGATATTTATGAAAACCTCTACTTATACACATTCAACGATGACAATTTGTCGTGTTATGTCAAACGAAACAAACCTATGTTTTCATTTTTGACAACAACAACAAACAATTTGACATTAAATTTCAGTTTACAACTTTACGATTTTGACTCGAGACATGTCAAATTGTGAATGATTCGTTCAGTTCCAATGATATTATAATAGAAAAAGTAGTAGATATGCCATTAGCGTTAGAAAACTGAAGATTCGAAAGCGTCGGTATTTGTTGGCCAATTAGGTCGCTTTTTCTATAACTTACGTCATGTGTACATTAACATTTAATTGACAAACTAGTTGTCCTCTTTTTTCTTATTATTTTAATTACGCTATCGTTTTTATACCATTTGACATGTGTGTATGTTACTGTCACTGTCTAAGGAAAACTTTTGACCGGTGATTTTATAAGAGTATAACATATCTACAGTATAAAATATCATTGTTCAGTTCACAATTTGCTAACAGTTTATAACATGTCTAGTCCTATTATAAACTGACGAAGTTCCAATTCGGTCAGTGACATAATATAATTACATTGTATTCAGAAACAAATGACAGATCTAGTTTAGTAGACATACGTATAGTCTCATCAACACCATCGTCATCAATGGACGTTCACAGTATAAGAAGACCTACCTCAAGGATCATTGCAATGATCGGTTCCCATAATCATAGATAAATCTTATGAAGTTTTCTTTTTTATACGTAACCCTTTGAAGTGTGTATATACCTAGATTATAATAAATTGTGACGCTTATATATTTAACCGTAGACGTAAATACTAAAACAAACGTATTACCTACAAGGCTATAAAGATATTATCATTGAAGCGGTAAACGGATACCTTCTATGCGCGTTTTCTTTTTAGTTTACTTGAAACAATCGGATAATGGTTGTGTAATTTCAATGAACGATACGGCCTACGCCTTAGGCCGGTTGATTTGCGAGACAATTACACGAAACGCCT
>JWHW01048527.1:1037422-1049530 GCA_000931545.1 Papilio glaucus | reverse complement strand
GCCCCTCAGGTCCACACCTGATACTTGACTTCGGTTCGACTCATGTAATGCGTATAGTTCTATGTCGATGCCTAACTATGCTTGTACTTCAAATGTTAGGTTAAATAACTAGGTAACTTTCGAATGTACTAGAATAATTCAGATAGTATATTAACTTACAATGAACGGAAATAGGTTTACTAAGTTATAGAGCATAAGCTCGGATTTACGTAATCCCAGACTTTATCCCACAGGCTACGCTCCCGGGGAACCCTTATAAAGAACAATATTGCATCTTTGATAAAAATCCGCTGATATTATTAAATTTCGGTTCATATATTTTTAAAGTTTACGACTTGAAAATATGCAGTAAAGTTAGTTATTAGATATAGTAAAGGATCTTGTACGATGCCGTCTATAAAATTATTTATGATGAAATATTTATAAAATTTATTATTTTAACCCTCGTAAACTTAAAACAAATAAATAATTCTTATTTCAACACACATAAAAATCACGACCACAAGCGAATCCGCCACAGACAAAAAACGAAACGTTGGAAAAAAAGTTGGAAAGGCAAAGATCCGCGGCGCGTACAGCCACGACCGCAGTGCACAGGCCCACACGTGGTCGAACACACGGCGAGCTCCAGAAATACACAGCGTAAACATCGCAACATGTTCACAACTAATGTAGAGAACACTTGGCCCGATTTATAAATAGATAAATAAACAAATATCACGCATTAGCTTCATTTTTTTTCTGATGACGTGTGATTTAAGATTAAAATTATCTTGTTTAATAACTGGCTGCACCCGGCAAGCGTTGCACTGCCACGTAAAGTAAAAAAGGTTGCATATTCTGTTTATGGAAATCACTTCAATGTCAAAATCATATCAAAGCACAGTGAAAAAATTATCATTAAAAATGATAACTTTCTACCTGTAGAGCTAATTTCATTTTATTGACGTATTTTCAAAGTATTGTGGAAAAAGTTTTAAAAAATATATTTATGTCAAAGTGATATTTGGGCCACAAACCTTTACGTCCTCGGAACACACTATCAAAGTTTCATCACAATTTGATCAATGGTTAATGCTTATGCTCGATAGGGCGTGAACCTTTCAAAGCCGACTAAGCAGTTGCATTGCCTCTGGGGTTGTGTTCTTGCCAGAGTACAAATAATATGTGTATATTTCTAAACGTGATAATATATACCTATATGTAGTAACTTAGAGATATATTACAACGTATTAGTTTAGTAGCTATGCAGGCGAACATCGCGCGAAATGATTCATTCGTAGAAGATTACATTCCACGGAGAATGTTTATAATATAAGGGAAGTCGTTGGCTCCGTGTTTTCGCTGGTATCTACTGCATTTAATGTAAACTTATACAATCTGTAGTCTGGTACCTAAGGCATGTAATGTAAATCTATATATATGACAAAGTTCAAGGAAATGTTTTATGTATTAGAATACATTTTGTATGATTACTATAACGTGACGTTGAATAGATATTTTTCGATTTGTTTATTGAAAACAGATTGTATTTTACGATTCAAAGAGACGAGTTAAGTCGTAAACAACTAGTCGAAAAAGAAAAAAACCAAATCCCTAAGGAATTTCTCGATATCATAATACATTTCACGCTGCAGTAGAACATCGCTAGAAGCCTTTACTAAACCTCGATGAGGTACATATTACACAGGCTTTGAAATTGCCAAAATGTCGACACGGTCAGAGGCCGATCGATATACAAGTCCAAGCAGGTTGATTTGGGTTCCTTCGGAGACCTGAATCAACGTCATTGCCACATCTCGGGTTAATAGGATTTGATGTTAACAACACTAGCCACAACGAACGGCTTTGCTTGTATTTATTAAATTTGTTCGTTTAAGCTTACTTTCAACAAAACTTAGTGGTGTATTAAAAAGCCTAAGAAATTTTGTTCGTGCTTATTAAGTGGTACATTTTTTCTTGATGGCTCTCCCTTAAAATGGAAGAAGCGTCTTGAAGATCTCCACGTCCGTGTTTGTAGCTAGCAGTTGATATTTTAAAATATTGGTCTCTATTTCCTTACGTACAAAAATCTCAGTTAAATTGTTCGATCACTCTATACAGATGAATACTAATAAATTGAATATGTGCGAACAAAAATCAACACTATAGCCAAAGAAACGTATACTGGATGTAGATCTGCCCCAAGGATTATGACGATCACCGGACCCTGACTAGATCGTCGACTAGTTAACAGCCGGCTCAACCGGTGATATATCACCGGTTGAGCCGGCGTGGTATACCACGACCTCACAGAAGACAGGAATGTATTGGAAGTATTTCTGCGTGTCGTCTGATGATTGAGTTGCCGAAGGTTCAATTTCGATCCTCTTCCCTTCCCATCCTATCCTAATAAGGATAAGAGAGGAGGGGATAAATGTTAGTTACGGATAGGCATCGGCAACTGGCATTAATCGCGGGTAGCGGTCTCTTAATATCTAGCCGTTAGCTCGTTTGCAACCTTGTCCAAAAAAGACAAGAATAACAATTCTACGAAGTATAAATATAGTAAAATTTAATAAAATATCTCAACACACGTGTATATTTTAGGAAGTTATAAGCATCTGAGACGCACATAAGGAAAAATTTAAAGTTCAATGATCTTCAAGTATTATTGGTGGAAGTTTCCTCTTTCAATTCCGCACATCCGAAATCAGTGTTTGACTAAAACATGTTTCAATATATAAACGTGTAAACGAATGTGTAAATAAATAATATATCTGGCATAAATTATATCAGTCGCAAACGAATGACATAAAAATATAATTAAAAACAGAAAACATTCAATTAAATCAAAACAAATATAAGCAATAATATATTTATAAACAAGCAGAGACAACCAACATTGTGTCATCTAAATTCACCTTAAACATGCCCGCTGTGGCAGAACGTCTCAAAGGCATTGCCTCTTTCGAACATTAAAAAAAAAACAAACACGCTCAGCCCGTAGACCTTTGTTGTGGTGGTCAGTGCCTCGTGCAAAACAAAAATAAGACAAAACGAACGGGAGGAAACAGGTCTCGCCTGTTGGAACCTGTTTGACTACTTTTGACCACTTTACCGATCCCTGTCTGGCTGAGACGCGTCCCTGCGATACATTTTCAACTGTAATACTAAGAATTACAGTTTAAAATTCTTGGGATTCCTTTTCGGGTATATTTTTTTCGTCCAATTCGACGGACTGAAGCTATGATTTAAAGACATTTCGATTTCTTTAGGAATTCAGGCGGTTTACTTACTAGTTGTACATATATCATATAATAACATTGTTTTTATTAACAGCATATACAATAAAAAAATATGTGAAAAGTTTAAATTTATTAATAGAGTGCAAGCGCCTCAATAAAAGTTAATATTTAAAATACAAACGTATGAAAAAAAGTAATATAGCTAGTCCCCTTTTTAATAGTGTACGATATTTATATTTGCTTTAAAATCACCAACAAATCTATAGACAACAACCTCTGTTGCACGAATGGGCCGGCTCAACCGGTGAAATACCAAGACCGCACAGAAAACAGGCGTCAAGTAGAAGTACTCTGCCTTTTGTCTGAAGAGGTGCCAGAGGCCTAATTTCAGTGTTCTTCCCCTTCCCACCCTCAATTCATAAGGATAGGATAGGAACGAGAATAGGATTGGACGAGAAGGGGGTTAACAGGGAAAAGGAAATATCCTTATTTCTGTCTATGCCTCCTCTGTCCATTAAAGTTCATCAGCAACGCATCTACAACACATTTGCTTGTTGCGGATGTCTATGGGTAGCTCATTTAATATCAGGTGATCCGCTTGCACGTTTTTCACATTCTTCCATAAAGAAAAAAAAATAGATTGCACACAAATGTTGGCGTACCACGGCCCTGCTAACTGGAAATTTGTAGTATCAATCACGTTCTTTGCCTTTACAAATAAAATGACAAATCATTTTTGTCTTAAAGCTACTTCTTATGTTAATTTAAGAACTACCTAAAATTTAAAAACAAAATCTATTAAGCTATGAAGGGACTCTCTGCTTTGGTGTATTCAGTTTAAAATTACTGTCACCGTGTCGAACAAAGAAAACTGTACATTTAAAGTATTTTTTTTTGTTGCCTAAAGAACACGTGGCGGAATGAGAGCACGCAAATAGATCCTATGTCAATGTCAAACGTCATTAGTAATTTTTTGGTGCGATATAGCGTGCCAACGTTACAAAATCATCCCTATGTGTATAACACAAGGTTGAATTTTCATCAGAAATAGCATCGTAATAAATCACCTTTTAGTTAACGAATTCGATATGAGCTAAATGCGTTGTTCTATTTCAACGGAGACGTGCGCGTTCACATTTTAAAAAGTCCATTACTGCAGCCGAGAAAAATACGTGACTATAAATAACAGAGCATGAAACGCGGTGCAGTAAACCAGAAATTCCTCCTCAAGGCCAACCATCCGATCGGGGAACATATGTACGCAAAAAGAAACAAGAGACACCAGCGACGAGGCCACTATAACATGAGCCCTTGAAAACAGCAGGCTTCCTTCATTACGCCGTTCGAAATAAGAGCGCAAGGTCCCGAGGAGATCACGTTACGACGGTGAACACCGACCAGTGTAAGTTGATCTCTCGCGTCCTTTCGATTTCGTTCGATTAGTTCTCCGGCGCGGGGGCAAGGTAGGTCTCGATGCGATCGCGGTACAGTCACCCCAAGAAAAGGTCCCTTGTGGTCAGTGACCAAAGACGAGAATAGCGCATGTACCTGGCCTCAGCATACATCGGTGACGTCACTCGCCGTCTGCAGGCAAGACTTTTTTCGTCTGGTGCATTACCCTTATTGCACTGCTATGTAAGGGAACTTAGGTACTTGGAAAATGAAGCAAGGAATATAAGCTAAGGAAAGGAAAATATTTTTTGATAGCTACATCACCTTCCCATAACTTTTTGTTATGTTATAAAAAAGCTATTTCATTATCTTTAATGAATGGTATGTTATGGGATTGTAACATTTTTTTAACAAATAAAATATTTCAAATATTTGTTCATATTCTGTTAGGCTGTGGTTCAAGTTGTTTCAGGTCGATTTAGTTTATACAAAATGGACGTCTTGCATATGTCTAATAAAACGCTAACTAAATCTAAGAGCTATAAATGTTAAAAAAAATCAATCATAAATATAACGTTCGTACGCAAATGTCTAGCAGAACGCTCCGAAGCGATTAAATGGTAATCTTTTAAATTATAAGGCGCGGAAGCTTTTTCGAGTAGAGATTACACAACGCAATAACTCGAGCGAGACCTTATCTCTCGTCAGTTGATGCCGGGGACCTAAACAAACACGCGTTAAGTACGCCACACACGGCTACGCGTCACAACTTGATGCGGTCATGTATCTACGAGTACATAAGTTACATCTAAGTATAAAGATACAGCCTTTCTTCTTCCTTACCTTGAATAACATAGCGCATTACCACAATCAATTTTGAAGATCTTATATATGTGTAATTTTGGTTGAAAAACTCCATCAAGCATTATATACAAAAAAGAGAGATGTATGTTATGGACACCTGGTTGTAACGAAGTTCCTTTCGCTATATAATTTTTGTGTTTTTATTGAGTAATGATTAAATAGAAAAATGATATGTTTGACAAAATTGAAGGCAAGCTGAATCGATTGACATAAGTTTTAGTTTCCTAGGTGATTGGGAAGTGCCTCAAAAATCATTTCAAAGAGATGTCCGTTTTTTGTCGCGTTTTTCATTGTTACACTGTTCCCTCAACCCGCGAATAAACGAATAACGTGTGATAAAGAACTCCGCTCTATAAGAATACTTCGTACATTATTATTAACATAGTGTTGTATTTTTATTTACAGACTAATAAACTTCATGTGCATGTTACAAACTTGATCGTTAGTGTGGATTAGTAAAGCGACTGCTGATAAAATACTTAATTTAAATTTTACGCTCTTTACTGACTTTAATATGTAAATCCATAATATAAAGCAAAAGTGCAATCTTAATGCAAATTATTAATTACTAATTTATAAGATAATTAATTTCATTGAACTATTTATACGTTTGATAAGTGTTCATTACGCGTCGTGTACATACGTCACTCATCAAACACATACAACGGTGTGGTTCAACTGGTCGATAACAAGCATTGGCCACACCTGACGTCAAAGCAGATTTATCGCCCCACAAAATTAACCCAAAGTTGTCGCGCATCGAGATTTATATGGGGAGGAAACGAGATATTTTTGTGCGCGCGGTTTAATTTCGCTTTACGACATGTTTGAGGCCGCAGGGGGATTTAAGACGCACTCGCTGCCCGAGCGCAGCCGCCCGCTACGTACGACGACGATAAATCTTCATTTATATGCAATACTTAAGTACAAAGTTTCTATATTGTTAACATCGACTCGGTGTTAATAACCTTAATATACTCTGTTGCTAATACAATAGGAGATTACCAGTTCATCAACATTCGATATAAACTTTAAGTGATTCACTGCACGTACTACTAACAAAATATAGATATGTGTTGCGTTCGCCACATCTGTCCGTCTGCGAACGCGATAAACTCAAGTTTTCACCACTAGATGGAATGATTCAGAGGTTCAGGTATATATTTCAATAAGTTTTATCACAAATCGGCTCAAATATGACAATTGTTGAAGAAGAGGTACGACACATTGCAGGGGAAAACAGTTTGCGTGGAATATATGATGTAGTACAGCTTTAGTTTTGTTCAAAGCTGGGACTGGTGGCTTGGTTACAGCTTTTAGCTTCTTTAACTTATCTTTAAAAAGTTATCTATCTATATATGTATATCTATACATGTAAAGAAGAAACCGACTGATATATCAACGCACAGCCCAAACAAACTACTGGGCCTAGAGACTTGTAATTTTGCACAGAAATTAAGTAGGCGAGCATTAAAAAGTATTTTTTTTAATACATCCCCTTAAGGTCTTAATATTTAATATATTTTCCCTTTGTACAATTATTTGAGAATTGACTTTAACACTTTTCAGAACATACCTATTTCGGGATTTTTGAAAACATGTCCTCTAAAAGTTTTAAGTATGCTGTCATCATACGTGACGTGTTTCCTGGCTATAGATAGAGCTACCCGTGCGTAGCCTGGCCTGGTCGCTGGTCTTAATATATCTAATCACATCATAAGCATCACATGGTCGTTTTAGACAGGAAAGCAAACCACGATGTGGACACTCCTCATCTTGATTCGGAGTTTAAATAACAACTGTACTGAGGGGACATTTTAACGATGATTAATATCTGAAGTTCTAGACTTTCTAACGGGTACTTTATCGGTCACAACACGATCTTAATTGTCCAGTTTTTATCATACAGCATCTTAATTAAGATGTGAAGATGCGGTAATCAGGCAAAACTGTTGGCGTAGTCGTTACTGAGGAAGTGGAACCTGGGTCAATGTGATGATCTTATCATTATAAATGTAGTAAAATTGTACAGGATTTGAAAATTTAGCCGTTCATATCATACCAAGAATCGAGCTGTTTATGTATGATACCAAGAATGGTGTGGATCACACTATCAGTGTACCAAGAATTAAAGCGTGATTTACACAAACGTTTCATTGAAGTCGGAAGACGCTGACTGTTAAACGCAGCGATCATCGGACAATAGAAACCAGTTTGTAGTTATATAGATTTTTCGGGTTGTGAATCACATTTGAAAGTCTCGCGTATAGAGTCCATATTGATAATGGAGATATGATATTTTCAATAATGGTTAGTTAATTAATTAAAACTGTGATCGCGAATAATCGATCTAATGGCCGATACCTAACCCAACCCATTTCTACGAAAGTTTTCTATGCTTTACTGTATGTTATGCACACATATATGTTACAATTGAGCAATATGTAGGGGGATAGGTTTATTCAATGTCAAATGTGAAATTGTTACACCTAAAGTATGGCAGGGATATCAACTAAGTGACACCATTCCGAACGATCTTGCATCTTAGGTGGCTTACGGATTTCCAACAGGTCTAAGACTGTCCATCGGGATCGCATCCTGCTTCCCCTGCATAGTCGCGGTTATAAATCAAGGGATTTTATATTCCTAATGAAATGAGTAACGAAAAAATCAAAAGACATGAGAACTATTTCTAAATAAGTAGAAAGTAAATGCAATAAAAAGTTATTTGAAGTTATCTTTGAAATAAACTTCTGAATTGCTTTTGAAGTCGATAGGCGGTGCAATCTCCTCTTCATCGCTGGAGAGACGTGGCTCTTTGCCAAGACCATTTGAGAGGCTTAATTAGCACTGGGAGGCTTTAATCAAGTGCCTACAATTGCTCGAAAAAGTTGGAAAGATTGTAAAACGGATAAGTTAAGACTTAACCTTCTAAAGATATAATCCGTTCAAATAAAATATTTCTTTTATAATTGTAGTAATGCATGTTTTAGAATATTTGAGGATCAACTCATTAGAATAGATTTTTCAATTTATAAACCTAAGGGTGGAGTAGTTACATTGCCTAAAATATTCACACAAAACTTATTGTCATCTCAGTGTTTTCAAAGAGAAGGATATAGAGAAGGATAAGGAAACCCACGGTATGGTCAGCCGATATAATCAGGAGTTAAACATTCTTTCTAAGCTTGTTCGTAACACTAAAACTCAAAAACGCTTAATGATCAAACTAAACCTTTATTTCACATAACGTTAACGTTTAAAAAATAACTTCCGTATGTATTTAAGGATTGAATATAAGTAAACTTACTTTGTAAAAACTATCACGGAGAAAGCAAAACGGAAAATAGTTTGAGAACATGTGTCGTACCAAATCATCCCAAGCTGTGTTGTTCCTCAGAGCTCGTAGAACATTATTTATAAAGAATAGACTATGATAAATTGTGAAGTAATACAATTATTTTATGACGTAATCGCTTAGATAAAACCATACAGAAGTCAAATTACTATGCGCGACAAGGATTTCCGTTGAAAATAATGTGAAAAAAAAACTCAACAAATTCGGACATTTGCATAAACATAAAGCAGGATGAATCAATGTCCCGGATATGACCATCGTACATGGCGCGTAATGGTTTCCTCGAAATTTTGCCATATTCGAGAATTGGATAGTTATGTGTATAGTAATACAATATGGTATTATGCAATTCATCTTTTGTATCTATGGTTGTACGTGATCACGTTTTAAACAACTCCCGCCATCATATAAGATTTGATAAACAACAAATCCTTACAAAAGAACACCTTTTCCTATCAAGGATGATACGTGAAGTGATCGAAATTAAAAAAAAAAACATTCTAATTTCAATAGAGACAATGGCTGCGTACTCCCATTTGCTTGGGATCCTGTGATTAATAATTAAATCCCAAACCAAGCATATAACTGCGAGATCTTAAGACACTGTACTATTAATATTAGGTTATTTAAAAAAGAAACAATTTAAAATGGAGAGGCACAGAAAGAAGAAGAACTAAAATTTCTATTGTACTAATTTGGGCAACCCTAACGTTTAATATTCTTTCCTTTAACAAAATCCACCAAAGAATCCTTCGTCCTAATCGGAGTTGCTCATTGCTACCAGCTGCCAGTCACAATACCGTAATACGGTTTTGCCAACGTTATAAAAAGATGTATCTATGATGTTGCTAACTGTAAGCTCATTCTGTATAGATCGGAGCAAAACTAATAATTGAAAATAAGAGGTACTTAGCCAGCGACTTTGACATCGGGACGTCAGACACCTTCTATTTAAAGTCTCGCAAAGTCTTCTTAATGTAAATGTTCGGCCTATCTATATATTCATACAGATGAATTAACAGAAAATAATTCGGGGCTGAATTATTAAAATTTGGTCTTAGATCGCTTTATGAACGCGGTTTTGAATCGCAAACATTTAAATAATAAATGGGGGAACGTCTTTTAAAATAATTACTATTTGGCGAGGCGCAGTGTAACTAGGGCTGACACAATTAGGCCAAAGTAAATACATGTATATAATTAACCAAAAACAGTCGGTGGGGTATTTTTATGTAGTTTATTCTTTAAATATCCTTATTCCTAAGTAGTGCCTAGCTTTTTCATATATAGTAATATTTCATAATTATTTTTAATTATAAGGATTGAATTGTATAATGATATAAAACTTAATATGGTACTATAGGTGTTTCTAACAATATGTCAAGTTTGGAACTAAACGCTAAAAGGCTATCATTTTTCTGTTGTAGCAACCCTAACCCGTAAATTAGAATGATCACCCAAACGTCACAGAACCGTCGTCATCGTACTTCATATTGCGAACTTTGCATATTCAAACACTTTTAGCTGTTGTAAAAAATATCGTATTGAGTTTATATAAAGTGCATTTAAGCGCTTAATACAGTTCTCAATCTCTTTGTCATGTGTTATATTACCACAGACATTAGATTAGATCCTAAAATTCGGGATCAATAATTATAAAAGGCACAAAAAGCAATAGATTTTAAACTTAAAAACTCGACTATTATCTAAATGATGTCATCATATTACTTATGACACTCTTCACACATTTGAGTTACCGGAGGCCACAATGGAACCGATATACATATTCAAACATACTCGCAAAAACATTACGCTCCTTCTAGGTCAGTCGAGTAAAAGTACGCTACGCAAAATATGACATTAAAATGTTTTCCAACGTAACCCAGAGGTGTAGGCAGAGTTTATGGATTTCATTTTGCGTAGTTCTGGCACAGCTCCCTCGCTTATTCGACATCCATACGTGCATAATAAATACGCATAAATGGACGTCTGTTACTGATATACTTAATTAAAATGATAGTGTTCACTACTTACAAATGCAGTACATTACTTATTTTAAATTATAAATAACAATACTGTGCATTGTCTTGATTCTTACGATAAGACCAAATCAAAAACATAAAGGTAACGCCACTCTTGATTAATAATCCGAAAAGGTTTATAGACCCGTTGGGTTAAAAAAAAGTCGACACGTCGCATCATCCGAGACCCAAATCAGGGTCTATTCATCGCGACAATGGGATTTTGAACCGAGGAAGAAGGTGTCGCAGGGGCTTTATTTCGATGACATAAAGTTCACATTACTGATGATAATTTTTCACCATCGCCTTTCGATTTTCAACGTTTTCCCATCGCAGTGAAGTTTATTTTAGTGTGTTCGGTATTGAATGGAATTTCAATATGGCGACGAAGAAAGGATGCGTTGGGGTATAAAAAAATACGGTTCGATGCGCGTGGGCGGTCGCGTGACTTGTACGATCGACTAATGTGACTATAACAGCGATATGTGCAGGTTATGATCATTTGACGACGTTTACCCTTGTACCTGTCGAGTACACATCTCCATTCCGAATATTTATCTTACAGTGTGCGCAGGAATCACAATTCAATTCCTCCATCTTTTTTGGACGTTCAGTTAGACTTTTATGGAGACAACGAAGCGGTTTGTGACCTCCCTTATAGTGTGTTCAAATCAAAAGATTTAATGAAATTACTTTAGGTCATTTTGGGTGCAATGCAACTCTCGATATACTATATGTGTAAGGACTTATTTGATGTACCGACTCCGCTGATAATTGCGCGATACAACAATCAAAACAAGTAATGAACGTTTCACTGTAAAGTGTCACAGATAAGATATGAATAAAATATATTGATTATTAAACGAACATTGGTCAGGTTTTGTTTTGATTGCTTGACACAGTAAAAAGAAATTAAAACAATAAAATTTTAGTTGCCAAACTTTAAGCCGGACCTAATTTAGATTAATGTGACGAGTACTTTCCCGCGCTGTCTTAATGATTGAAATAATTATGCTAAACTTCATAGAGCCGTCTATGTAAAAACACACGAGTGTTCGAGATTTTAACAAAGGTTTGTCAAAGTCAGATTCGGAGATTAACTACCCAGCCCTTGGCAATCTTCTTCTTTCTGACCTCTTTGTTCTTCGAAAGTTCCAAACAAAAATTCTTTATGATAACCAATTGGACTTAACGGACATTTGATCGATTACATTTAGGAGGTTAAGGTATGTTATAAACAATTGAC
>JWHW01048527.1:972737-1028729 GCA_000931545.1 Papilio glaucus | reverse complement strand
CTCTCGATGTTAATACATTTGTAACTCGGAAGCGGCGGTCTGCATTCCCATGACATCACTACTCTAATTAGATAGTCAGAAGAAACAAAATTATGTCACATCCGTAGCTATTTATCACGAGAAGTTATTTGTAGTAAGGTCAGAGGCGGAAGGCATATAGCTAATGTATTAATGATTTTAAAAGCGTAACTAAAAGTCTACAAGTACAGGGTTTACGTCTTTAACATGCTGCATAAAGTATAAAAAATTCGAATAAAGCAAATTAACATTGTTACGCTTCGCACTTAACCGGGACAGATTTGCGAAGTTAGCCTTCAGCATTGAAGAAACGAAAAAAAAAGACGAAAAAGAGGCGAAGAGGCGGTGATTTAATTTTATAAAACTTGACTTGCTCGGATCTATACAAACGATCTTATTTAGGATTCAATTCCGTAAAATTGTCCGTGTCCATGATCCGTGAACCAATATATTTACAGATCATGAATACTTCCATAAATCCAGCAATGTTTGACGTCTAGCCAAGGTTAAGGTAAAGATAGATCTCCAGCAACGTTATCAACTATACTCGCACCTAATAATTATTAATGGGATTATCTTGAATGTTATCCAAAAACTTTCTAAACATTCCGAGCCGATTTATATGTTTATTTTATATTTTATTGGAAACATCTTGAGCTAAAGTCTATATTGATCTAACGTAGTACTAAATATAGATAAATGATACAACCTTAGACTTCCGCCTTGGATAGAAGGAAGGTTAATCGCTTGGCCTCATCAAAACTAGTGAAAGTAAGCCAGTCAAGTAGTAAGGCTTAAGTTAAAAGCTATATTTGTGTGTAAGTTAAAAGGAGTGCTATGGTCTGTACAAGGTATTACATGTGTAAACATCAGTTATCAAATGATATTTCATTCATAAGAGACAATTGACGTCCTTGTTTTGACATAAAATTCAAGATGGAATGTCTCCAGCGGTATTTCCAAGCTTACGAATCTGAGTACTTCTACGAGAGTTCCATTAAGAAATCCGGCAGCGCATCTGGTGTTTCGGATGTTCATCAGCGATGGTGGTCACCTGACTTTAGGCGACCCGTTGCTCGTTTCTCCTTTGTGGAAATAAGTGGAAAAATAATGCTCCTACTTATTTCCATTGAAGAGGCTTTCAAAGTTATACCGGGTAGGAAGGAGTCCGAAGGGAACGGACCGGATGCCAAGTGAGCTTAGTTTGATCTTCTAGAGTGAACTAGCTAAAGGACTTCCGTCGGAAGGTAGAGCTTTGTCTTAGACTTAATTGTAACAAAACACAATGTTATAACTGCGATGATTAAAATGCATACCTAATTTAATTGCAAGATATGATTGTTGTAAACAAACGTCATTTACCATACATGGCGGCCATTACACTTTTTATACATTCATCGGAAATTTTGTAATTCTGTGTAAATCTTGATATAAAGTGAAGTGAAATTGTGTAATATGGATAATGTAATATGGAATTTACGAATTTAAAAACGTTTGTTTATAAAAGTCACATCTTGCTGTGAAATAAAGTAAAAGCATTACCGAGGTATTCGTTACCGAAATACCGGAGAAATACAAATTGTAGAGGCGATTTTTCCTAGGCACAGCCAAAACTATGGGACCTAAAAACGTGGAATTTTACAATAAACCTTTATTTTGTAATGTAACAGGGTGCTAAAAATACTTTTGAAAGTCCAAAATGGTTTTAATTTATTAAATAGAGGAGCATAATAGCCAACAGCTATGTCAAAATAAACCATTAAAGATTAAACATGAATTTAACATTGTTTCTAATCACTGACCCGTACCGTAACGTCCTTCCTAACATAGGGCGTAAATTTTAGTAAGATATTTGTTCAATAAAAAAATGTGCACATTACACTAACTTACTATGTTACCCCGAAAATGGTATAATAACAAAACCCGGCCATTATCTCCTGGTGAAGTTATGTAAGGGCTTTCTCCAGTACTTAGATAGGTCCCTTATCGTCCTACCTGAGGGTAATTCAAATTTATTGCTATCGGTCAACCGTAGAAGTGTTTACGGCGCGAGGAGGGTAGTTTTTCCGACGTAGTACATAAAAGTATTCTTTTGGGAAATAGAATAGTATAGTAAGTATTCTTTAATAATGTTAACTTACTTGTAATAAAATGTAATATTACTGTTCATGTGTTAAGGGTTTTTCCCACTACCCTAATAAACTGAAGGCGTACCAACTGAATAAAGGGGATCGATGCCTTTTGCTATTATGTTCGTATACATATATTTAAGATCTGTCGAGTATGGCTGTGTATTTTTTATTGTTAAAGGGATATAACTACCGATACCTTAAAAAGGCTAGTTCATTTTACCTGTCCAATTTTTGCGGAAGCTTTTAGTTAGAAAGAAGCTCTAGTAAAAGTTAGATTTATGTGCTTTGGGCGCGTAGCCTGAATTACGACTCATTACAAAAAAGCATAGAAAATTTTAGTAGAAAGTTCTGGATTTCCTTTAGTAAAAAGGCTAGGACAGCCAGCATAGATGGGTCTAACGAATACGCACGTAAATCTTCAATGGAACTATATGGCTTAGTGGTTATAAAACCAACACTATCGCTTTCAAAGGTTAAGGAAAACAAAAATTAAAAACAGTCGTCCACTGTAGTACATTGTGGTATATAGAATCGATTTTTGCAAAGCACACTTTACAAATACGAAACAATAAATACTGAGCGAACGCGGAGTAGGCTTACTCGTGCCCCGAACACCTGTCGCTCGAATAAATTGGGTAGCATCCGGCTCGCAGTACGTTATTACGAAGTGGCAATGCGGGGTGCGTTCCTTAATATCTCTCGCACGTATATCTGTTGTAATTAGCGGGAGTTATCGTACAACTAGCTTTCGCCCTTAGTTTTCGTACACTAATAAGAAAATGCGTTAATTAGATGTAAGTAATTAGAATCATCACTTATGATTATATTGATTTAGATAAATATATATACGCTCAAGCCCGTAACTGGGTTAGGCAGAGATTCTGAATTTCCATTTGGCACGATCCTGGCACACCTCTCTCGCCTCCTCTACATCCACGGTTACGGGACTCCTTATATCGCCCTTCTTTACTATTCTTTATATTGATTTGTAACGGAAGGATTAGTGAGGAGCGGAAGTAGGTCGATTGGCATGGAGTAGAGTAGATGTGGGAAGCAGACAGGGTTATGCGAGATTAGAGGAGAGGATAGGACATAAAAGCGTTTGTTTTATTGTTCTTCAACGAACTCTTATTTCTTTGTCAGTAAACTTGAATGTGTAAAAATTGAGCATGATCTTTTTCAAATATAATAACAACTAGGCGTGGCCCGCGACTTTGCACGCATTCGTTTCTCATTCCAAGATGGAAGTTTTTGTAAGACATAACAACTTAGAATTATAGATACCAAGTGGCAATAACTTGTTATTGTCAAAACATGACGCATTACCATGGCAACCGTAATTACAAATAACGGTTTGATGTACCTCGGGAACAGTTTAATGTACCTCGGGAACAGTTTTATTTTCGTGATAAATGGTACTTGCGTGTGTTCAGAATTTCATTATGATCGGTTGACTCGTTAAAGGAGTTGAAGCGAACAAACAAACAATCATATTTATAATACTAGTTAGTATAAAATAACTAGTTTGTCGTTATATATGGATCGACGGACACAAGTGGACGATGATGAAGACGGAGAGGAAAATGCTTAAAATAAATATTATTAAAAATATTACAGTTTTCATAAACATGTAATAATAGCATTTTAGTAATGTGAAGTCGTGAATACATAATTTATAATAGTTTCTCGCGCACGTTTCTTAGTTATATCGTTTTATTTAAATTGCACAATGGCCTTTAATAATTGGGCAACAATTAAATTACTAGTGAACAAAATTGACTTACGCAACAAGACGTTCTACGTAATGGCGATTTGTCAAGGTGAGACGGACAATTCAAACAAAGTTCAATTACTTCACGTTAGTGTTAACATACGAAAAATTTAACACGTATTATGTCTGATAAACTAAATTGATTCTAACGATTGTAATACACAAAAGTATAAAGTAAATCTAAATGTTATTTTCATAAATAATTATTGATATCTAAGAGGAAATATAAAGAATAGACAAGTACCATATGATATAGCGCATTAGGAGAGAGAGAGAGAGAAGGTCATTAGGAATAGACTAAGATGCATGTTCCTTACTTAATAAAAGATATATTATTGTTCACAATCGAATAAACAGACATACACTTCTGGGTTACTACAAGTGAACAATAATATGAGATCGGACTCGGATGACGTCACGGTGGCGTGCTTGTACAGTGTACAAAAAAGTTTATGTTGTAAAATAATGTATCGAGAGTAACTAACATAGTATGTGAATGCACGTGAAGATGAGATGAGAGAGAGCGAATACTAGAGTTTGCAAATTATATTTCCTACCATGGAACAAAAACAAACCAGGAATGTTTCTTATATATTCACGGTGGTCTGTATGAATGTACACGTGTATCGAATTCAAAACACATGAACTCACATTCAACTCGTTCTCTCAACTCAAATTTTATAGTACTGACGTATTATTATTATTTCGTGAATCGATTTCGTAAATAACTTGTTAACATCGCGTTGGTATCTTTTTATGGTTTCATTCGCTACCTGAGCCGCAGAGGTGATTTCGGGGTGAGTCAGTTGGAGCGAGCAAGTCGATTGAACTTTGAATAATCCTTCCAACGTATTCATTATATTATAGATGCTTTTTTAAGACAAAGGGAGTTATAAATTACGACTATATTTGTACGTTTGTTGTGACTATGTCGTTTGTATTTGTAAACAATGAAAGAAAAATCATCTGGGGAGTGGTTGCACTTCGTTGAATAAAACATCTGACCAAGAACCCCGATACTTCCGTATACGAATACGTGCTAATGCTCCAAATAATAAGGGTATTATTATTCTACCGGCAAACGTTGAGTCTGTAATTAGGACAGTGGGAAAAGGTTTGATGATGTGTCCCGGGTTTATATTTAATACCCTTGGCGTGTTAATCATAGCGAAAAAGAATGTGAAAAGGCTATCTGTACTGTCATTACAAAGTTATCCCTTTCCCTATTCCTTAATTATTTCCGTGAAAAGTAGATTTCAGTTTGCCGCACTATCGGTTTGAAGATAGAAGTCATTGTTAAGAATTGAATCAAGCTTACGAAGAAAGATATCTAAGGAACTGAAGAGGTTTGACGTCGAGTTGGTTTCTAATTGGTAGGGAAGTATGATACTGTGATTGGTCAGGGTATAAAGTAACACATGTTGACGATATAAATTTGAATTCATTTATTTCGTAGGAGGGTTGGCGTCAAGCATGCGGCCACTGTGAAAACTGTAGCCAAAACCTATACAGTAAAGACTCCGGTCATGCTGACCACACTTAAGTGGAAAAATGGATGGGAGATGATGAAGTTGACAATATAAATAGGTCTTCAGACAAATATAACTGATGTTAATTGGTGTCCCTCTGACTTGGGAAGCTCGTGTGAAGAGACAGTATATCGTTGAAACTTTCGCAATTAATATGAATTAAATCCGAGCGAGTCGGTGAATCGCAGAATACGGCTTGAAATACGTTGCCAAGATATAGCCCCGGATCTAGGATCCAACTTATTAAATGTTCTTGTTAACTTCTCCGTAACGGTACAGCGTAGTGCAATATATATATAAATAAAAATGTGTATTATGTTCACAATGCACTGATATAGAGAATCTAATAAAAGGAACGAGTTTAAATGATTAATAAGATACAAATAAAAATATAGTACCTACTAAAACTTTCAGGATCTTACATAGTTAATTAATAAGTAAATTGTTTCCTCAATAAGATTGATTTAGGAATTGCGTCGTTTTCTTCTAATTAATCACAAATGGATTAGCCTTAGGATATACTACATTTGTCTAGCATCTGAACTAATTGTACCTATTTAATTAAATAAATAATGATAAACAAGTTATTTATTAATAGTACGTCTTTTATACAATTATTAAGATAATTAATTATTTTCAGCAATATTAATTTGGAATAATGCTCTTATCTTATTATTGTACTGGAATAGACAGTAATATGAATATCAAACTTTAGCAGAGGAACTGAGAAAAAGCATACGGACCCGATATAACACACTATTTCACACAGCTTTTTTTCAAATTATAATTTGATGGCGACAGACCATAAAATGAAGATCAAACTCCATTCGTCATCATTCAGTTGTTTATTCACTTAACCAATGTTTGTTTTATTTTAAATATGTTAATTTAAAAATGCATCTTGCCGGTGTCAGTATTTTGACCTCGAACCAATAATTTAAAGGCGATCGATATGCGTAGCGTCTGTTGCGAATACATTGTATTAAAAAAACAACGTTTAAATGTGTTTTGCCAAACGGCCAACCGGCATGGGAACTCGGGGTGACTGACCCGGAAAAACAAAATTCTGACCGCCATGTATAAATCTTGCAAAAAAAAAACAATAAAGACTTTTTTAATTCCCGACGATGTCACGTCATTTATATTTTTAAATCCGAAAGAAAGGGACGACCCTAATGTCGACTAAGCTTCACTACATAAATCTATACAACTAAAAGAAGAAATTGACTGATATATATCAACGCACAGCCCAAACTACTAGGCCTAGGGACTCGAAATTATTCACAAACGAGCAATAAGTGATTTTTCTAAATTCACCCCCTTAAGGTCTAAAGAGGAGATGAAAGATGGTATGGAGAAATAACACTTATCACTAGAAAATTTAAGTTAAGCCAATTCAAGTTGAACTCACATCTATATAATCTATATGTCGGCCTGTCTGATCGCTGCCAATGGTCGTAGTTATTGACGACGGCTTAGATATGTATGTCATTCCTTAAGATTTTGACGTTATTATACTTTCCCTTTACTGACACACGGCATCGAAATAAAATTTAAAATAAAACAATAATATTCCTTTTTTATTTCTTGTCTCAATTATTTTTAGATGAGATTTCCAAATTTGATAATTTGATTTTCATTTGAATATTGATTTAAAAAAAACGTAGTAAATCAAGAATTTAATAAAATCAGATTTAAAAATAAGATCACAAGAGCGATTTGTTGAATATGAAGAACTTGTTATTTAAACGTCAGGTCAACGTACTTTGATATAATTGCTACAAGTCCAATCCGCGGTAATTTCTTTATGGGCGATCGTATTTAATTCGTCGAAATGTTCTCTGGCGTCATTCCTTACATATTTAAGACGTAACACGCCAACTCACGTTGAACGATATTAAAAATATCCAATCAGGTATTTCAACATAATCACGGATAGCAATCATAACTTACTTTCATTGACCTTAACAAATCTCAAATTTAGCAGACAGAAGCTTTTTTTATCAAACGGGCAACGGGTCGCCTAAATTTAAATTGTCCCCGCTGCCTATGAACATCCTCAATATCAGAGGAACTGTAGAGACGCTGAGAGCCTTTCAGGAAAAGTAGTCTTTTTTCTTCAATGACCCTATGCCAATATGCAAAATGTAAATGAATTTTTTCTACATAAAAATCCAAAATTTTTCTCTAGTGCGTGTAGCAACTTAAGTAATCTCGTCAAAATCGACCCAACCCTTGGGAGGCCTATCTACGACTATTTTTGTTTGCGACGCTTCGAGTGCTTTACAGCGCTCATGGTTGAAATACCTTCTTATTTTCAATTATTGTTTCTGCTCCGATCTATGTAGAATGAACTAACGGTATCTTGAGATCTTGTAGTTGTATGCTTGGTTTGGAATTTAAATTTATTAATCACGGGATCCCAAGCGGGTGGTAGAGCCTAGCCATCTTCCCTATTGAAATTAGGATGATTTTTTATTGTAATCGCCTCGCGTATCATCCTGAGTAAGAATCGGCGTTCTTTTGCGAGGAGTTGTGGGTTATAAAATATTATATAATGGCGGGGGCCGTTCAATACATGATCACAGACTGCAGACTTCTTGGGGCGTTGGTCTGCGATCATGTATTGAATTTGATTCCAATGTGTATTCGCGTAAATATAAGAAATCATCATTATAACTTTATACAATATTAATTAACTAATTCTTTATTAATCATTAATTAGAACGTAACCTTGATTATACATACATACGTGTCTATATCGCGAAATCGATAGACTTCTTTATGTCAGAAATACTTACGTATTAAATATTCAACATTGTTACCTGAAAATAAATAAATAAATGTATTACTATACTGATTCCGTTTACATATTCATATTTACATATTATATTCGAGTTTAACATAAATGTGTTCCTAACATTTAGCTATCCATACAAGAAGTCGAGTGAAACCGAGGGCAAAAGCCAGTATACAATTGACAAAAGAAGACGTATGAATAATGGTCCATCAGTTCTGATACCTGTTTGAACAGGTAGAGTGCGATAGAGACAAATAACAGGTGGCTCCCTCGCACAAGTCAAATGTGCTGGTGGGGTTAAGAATGCGTTCTACGAACGACCCATCAATCTTTTTGAGTGAAACCTGACAATTTGTGCGTTGTTCTATAATGATCCCTAAACCTTCTCGTTAAGGTCAAAAGTTTTACAACCGTCAACTACTGACTGAACTATCAATGTAGAGAAAATTTCGTCAAAATTCTCATGGCAAGGTTACATATCGTACATAAGACAAACAATTGTTTTCCAAAACTATTATTAATATCTTAACTTTAAATATACCTACAATTTCAAAAACTTGCGTTACCTCTATACTTGTTTATATGGTAATACCCAGAAAACAAAAAAAACATGCAGCATCGTCCGAGCTCGTCCTTGAGTAAAATACGGTACGTCTCATTCTTCTAGAAATTTCTCCAGCTACAAATAACGTTCAAACTAAAAGAAGGATAATAATTGGATTGGATCAAATGATTTCATCATCTTCTAGTTTACTGCCTTACTTTTGGTTTTAAAAAACATCTTAATCTAGTCAAAATATAAAATTACGATGTCGTGTGTACTAAGGTAAAAAGTACAACACAAGTGATACAAAATATTATGAATTCAGCTTTAAAAATTAAAGTTAGCTACTCAAAGAGGTACCTCGGAGAGGAAACGCGTAATAAACAAAAGACAAACACCCCGTACAAGTTATTTGTACGGAAGGGAAGGTCATCGAACCGGTGTATACGAGTGCGCACAAAGATGCGACGTAATTGTACCAGTTTATGCCTATTGTTATGGGATAGCTGGGACAAACTGGGACATTGGCTTTGGAAAGATTGATCATATATTGATATTTAGGTTTTTAATATTATCATTGAACATTTTCAAAAATTTCACAATGATTGTTGTTGTTTAACTAAAAAAATTGTTAAAGAGATATTACAATCTTTAGTTCGGAAATTAGGAGTGAATTACAACATGATAGGATGTGTATGGCGTGCATCTATACAATGTCACTGAAAATCAAAGCTTGGATGCAACAATTACACAGCGTGTAACGCAACCTAAGTGTTCACCTGTTCACATACAATATCTGACGATATCTGGCACTGACACAAACACATTATGGTACATATAACGGAATCTTACTGGATGTAACTTTCGCTCATATTGCAATATAAAGAACCAATGGCAGCATCCATCTTGATCGGGACTACTACGATAAGAAAAAATACTTGCATTTTAAGATTGAGAACAACGCCGCCGAGTACTAGTAGAAGCAGTTTAATTGTAAATTTGTGTTATTGTGTTTTTGTTGACATTAAGTTCATGTCACATACTTTGAAATTAACACGTGAACTTTAGTATTAATGACAGAATATAGTATAGATCCACTCTGAGCAAGTCTCGCAAGTTCTATGTTTCAGAGTTCAGCAAGTTAAGTGAGAGCTTAAGAACTCAATTTTCCGTATTAATAGGATCTGCGCCACATCGATCGGCCGCCGCGTTATTAACCGTCCGATGTCATGCACTCGTGCTAGGGTGACCAACTCTGTAGCGGGACATTGCGAAAACAAGAAAGTGTTAATATTGATAATTTTTTCTTAAGAACACAAAGTTTTTACAGCCCGTATAGTCACTGGTTGATTTCCTTTTCTAAAATAATTTAAGTACGTGACCAAGATGTTGCAAAGAATATCTAATAGGAGAACTCCAATAGTGGACGGCTGTGTATAATGATAATTAGGTTTGTAATATACCCTTATATTAGATTAAGGCTAATGAGACATGCTATTTGTCATGTTTTGAGGCAAATGCGGTATTGCGATTTCATGTTGCAAAATCCTGGCTATCACTGTCTTATCAGGGGTTGATTTATGATTTCCATTACGTAAACTTAGCATACACTTAGTCTTTTTGTACTATAAATAATAATTCTCCCATAATTTGTTTGTTACCGAAGAGGTTGAAATTTTCAAAATCACAAGGAATTAAGAAATGTCCCTGTAGCTTCAGAAATTGTGGTGACTCTAACCCATCTAGTTATAAGCAAGCGATGGATTACATCGAATGAGATGAGACGACTAACAAATTGATAAAACAAAACCTAGTTTACAGGACCTTAGCTGACACTCGATATATTGCATTCAAGTAGATTTTCTTTGAATTATCAGTATCTCGAACTCTCCTATGTATTCTAAATATGAATTAACTAAACTCTAAAGACTATCATATTTTCCGGTGGTCCGGTATCACAGTGGCAGATGTCTACAACATTTTTGAAAAAGATGTATCACAAAAAAGTAAAGATATATATGTATATTGAAGACATCAAGACAGTCTGGTCATCCACAAGAAACCTTCAAAGAACTGGGAATGCCCGTGGTAATAAGATAAAGGTAGTGTTAAACTCAAAGTCCTAATATTGTAGGTTTAGGGAGAACTTTTTTTTAAATTATTTACAATTTAAATTGGTTTTAATTTAGTCAATTTTATTTATGTGTATGTGTGTATGATGGAATTTGGTCCGTCTTAACCAGACAAAGGTCACTAAAACAGAGAGTAAAAAATAACATTGTATGCAAATATTCTGTAAAAGAATCATGTTAAGTTTTTGTGTATTGTTTACAATGTCCATATCTTTGCATAATTTTAATTTTTGGCACACACTGCGCTTTGTAGACCGTGAAGTCTGCAAGTTGTACAATGTGAGATACAATGAGTTTTACAGTTTAGAAAATACAGTTGATAAACTGTTTATTTGTTTATAGTACATCAAAATAGTACAATAAGTTTGCCCCTACTCTATAATTAAAATATAGTGCTTTAAAGTAAACTAGAAAAAACTTTGTATGATTGATCTGATATTAAAGACAGCAAAGATTTTTTGCATAAATGACAAAACCAATATAGAGTTAATATATCTCTCGGAATGGAGTCATCAAGTAAACTTTTGCACATCGTCCACAGCAATTGAGGTCTTCCTTCTTCGAGAATGGTCATGGAAGTAGATGAATACGTACGTACATTTTCTGTCTATTTTAAGTTGAGTCAAATAAATTAACGTTTTGTATTAATTGAGTTGCTAATTATGTAGGTACTCTATGAGACCGAGTCTGTGAAACTCTGTGAATTTTAGTGTGTTTGAATGGATCCCGGTATGGTGTAGACTCACAATTGGACCCGGTAGGTGGGGCTGCCATCGGGTTGCAGATTTTTTTTGACGAATAACGAAATGAAATTTCTATTCTATATATTTATAAATGGCTACTAATAGCAGCTTCGGTATTTGCTTAAAATACTTTTTCATCTAAGACTAATATTCTAAGTTGTTGCATGTGTTGTAAGCAAGTCGAGTAGACAAATTGTTTCTAGCCATTATAATTAAGCTTAAGCTTGTGCTAGATGGTTCACAATAATAGTCAAATATAGGATTCGAACCCGCGACCTTATTTCGCAGTCTGTACCCTAAACCATCAGGCTACTGGTACGTCATATATTAAAAATCAAGGTCTTTATTAGTGGCACATTGGGTCGTTATTTAAATTTGCAAGCCTTGTCGACGCGTAATTTCGTAATAAGTATTACGTAAGTTATTTTGTAAGTTAAAGTATATTTGGTTTTTGTATAAAGAGGCGCGCTGTACGGCGAATTTTTTTAATAACCTCGATAGGAAATTTGTGAGTATACATCTCAGAAATATCTACTAGAGTTACGGCTGTTTGAATACTAGCAGGTTTCCAAGAGATTTCTATATTTTCCTATGACTAAAGTGCGGGTATGAAATTTGCTAGACCGGAAAATTGACTCATAACAAACTTTTAAACAGAAAAATACAAGGAAATTTGTATTCTGTTAATAACAGGGGTCGCCAACCGGAGCCACGGTCCGTTTGATCGAAACTCGGACCGCCGAATATTGTCGTATTAATTTCAATAATATTTTTATACTTTTAAAGGCTAATTATGTTTTATTTTTGAAGCTTGATAAAAATTCAACAGTATCCACACTCTCCTCAATTAAAACTTTTAACGACCCCTGTGCTGTAAAATCTAGCTCAAAAGAATACATGTTTTTTATCTAGGTTTCAGATAACTTCATCGTGCCGCTATACAATTAGCAATGGTACCATATGAATTTCATAAATACCTATTCGTAAATAACATATCAGACGCCGTGAAAAGAGTCGAAAGTGGGTTATGTATGTTTATAAAAATATATAAGTGTGTTTTATATAGACACTTCACCGGTCTATATAACCTGGAGAATCTTTCCAAACCAGTGGCGCGCGAAATTTGATGATAATATTTGCCACTGACTAATTTATAAGTTCACACATTATATCTTAACCTAATAAACTTTAATAAAGAAAATTCCGTTACAGGAAAATATCTTTTACTTATAATTATAATATTATTATTATGTAAGTGGATGAATTTATTGGATTGTTGACGGCAATAGTCGATGGCGGATTTAGTACCATATGTTTCGTAGTAAACTCAGATCGTAAGTTTTTTTTTTAGAAACTTTCTGCGCAAACATGAAAATAATAACAGTAGTAAAATCTTTGCCTTAAATTATGGCTTTAATGTTAAAAGTATATATTTTGTAGTTCCTGTGTTCATTCTAACTATCTGTTACCTCATGTCAAATGATAAATATTGATCAGACAAACACTGACAAGCGAAAGCCTAACTTATTTCTAAAGTTATAAGGTCAATGTTACGTAAGGTAACCAACGTCTTAGACCGGACGTGGAGACTGTACCGTCAAGTTGTAGACGTTAGAAACATTTTAATCATAAAACAAACGACCGCATGGATCAGTAATCTATTCACGTAGCCAGATAGGTACGATGCTAGATTGTGGTTGTGTTTTCTTGTATATATATTGCAATACTGGCGTTTAAATTTCGATACTAGGCCAGCACTTCGAATCATATTATCGTAGATAGACTACAAAACCCAATGTGAGATGTTTCAGAGTTAAAAGGTACTTCTGCCTACAAGGTTTCCCCTTTGATTGGTTGATTTTATAGTTTCCGATATATTTAAAGATGGCATTTGAAGTAGATATTATTTGTGTATATGTATTATTTCAGCAGCTGTAACGGAATAAAAAGAATGTACCTCCTGTGAAAGGATGCATCACAACGGCTCCTAATTCCGACCAAATGAGATATCTTTTTCTGACTCTGGTCTTATATATACATAAGAAGGTTTAAACATAAATTTGTATTTGATATTTGTATGTAGGCATAAAGAAAATAAATAATACGTTAACAATAGAAATATAAATTTGACAAAGAACTAACATAACAAATACTGTAACTAAATAGAAAATTGAATATAAATTGATGAGAATTTTTAATATAAAATCTTACGACATCACTGTAGTGACGGACGGACGGTCGGTGACGGATAACGAAAAAAATTATAATACGTGTTAAAAAACGTGATGCCCCGTCTACTGCGCTTCGGGTTACACAACTCGGTGTTATTATTCCACGCTTCCACGAAAACACATGTTGACCGACGAGAACAAAATAAAAAAAATTGTTTCAAATACGACCTAATGTCGAACAAGACGCCCCCGGCAATGATACACGGACGGACGAATAAAAATGTTTAATATCGCCTCTTTATACCGAGCGATAAAACATTGGCCGCCTAAATTGAGACATTTTATTATTAGAAATACGATTTTGACAGTCATAAACGAGCAACGATCCAAAGATATTATTTCATTTTACGACTTGAAATATCACAATACGAGTACTCGGGGAGGATAAACAGAAAATTGTATACTGTTAGAAGGAAACTAAAACCTAGAAAATGCATTTTGAGTCTCAAAGCTTCGCGTAAATAAATATCTTTAAACATACCTAACACCAAGAATTTATTAGTAAATTGATAAAAGATACATTAATAGAAACATCAATTCAGCAAAACTTTTAGAACAAAAGTAAATATGAATAAACAGAGCATTGAGCAAAACTTTGGCAGCAATAAAGAAGCTTCAATCCTAAGACATTTCATTTCGTTAAGATGGAATATGACATTCTCGTATTATCGGGGGACCTGGGAAAAACAGAATTGTTCACAGTGAAAGAAGGGAAAATATCAATATATTTAATATCATTACATAACATAACAGACGCGAATAAATCAGTTTTATCTGATGAAATATACAAAACTGAAATAATACTACTAATATTACAAATGCGAAAGTTTTCATATATGGATGTTTGTTATTCTTTCACGCAAAAACTGATTGGATATTAATGAAACTAAAAAACAATATAATAACCTTATACATCAGAATAACTATAATTTATAAAGATATTTTATTTTATAATTTATAAGTCTCAAGTGAGGCGGAAAAATATGGGAGCTATTTAATAAAAATATTGTTCAGCTTAGGCTCGAAAATTGACAGTTAAATTAAATTGCACAGCGGTTGCGACCGCAGGTCACGGCTTATATCTATATGTATGTATGGACAAATGATTCAAGTTAAAGAAGTGTATATTAGTCCGGACACATTGCTCGAAGGAAGGTTCTGGAATCGAGGTCACTTGCAGATAGGTCAACACAGATTGACCCAACTTCTGGTTAGGATGGCGGGGTGCAATGTATGGGACAGGTCATGATGGGGATGAATGGATGAGGCTTGCGAACGAAAATAACAACAAAAAGTGAAATATAGACTCGTTGGTCGTTTGCCTTTTCTAAAAATCTATGTGTTAAGGTGGTACTAATACTAGTAAAACAAATAATTATTTACGTTTTAGATTTACTTTTTTTCCTGTCAGATGGTGGTCATATCAGTCGCGCGCGACTTCCGTTTTCCTCATTGAATTCCCGACAATGTCAATGACGTTCTCTTTGCAAGGTTGGGTTGCAGGCGTTCGACTTAAAACCAATTGATAATATGTACGTTAATGAAACTATAACAGACAGATTTGATTTAAAACGACGTGATATAATTTAAACCGGATTGCACCTAATATTAAAGAGATTTACAGCGCTTAGTGTAAATAAATTATAGCCTGACATTTTGGAGACGAGAATAGACGCTTTAAATCTTCGTGGGGTAAGAGGAGATTCGCGAAGAAAATTAGAAACATCTTGAAGTTTGAAAAACCTTCAGAGATCATAACTAATATGTAGTTATTATTAGTTCAGAACAACAGAACCACTAGTTTGATGGTAAATTAGACCGAAATTATCAGTTTAGCAAATGAAAATTTCTAAAAGGAATGGATGGGATAGATATCCTTAATTTTTGAATAATCGAACTTAAAATACTTGAATACAAACCCACTTTGTTTTAAGATGCAGATGCAAGTTGGTAAGGCGGTAATCGTTTGTTTAGTGAACCGTGTCATTTGGATAGCTTTGTGGGAGGGCCTTTTAAATTTTTTGTAGGGTTGGCGTCAAGGTTGAGCGCTTTAGAGCTCTAACCTAAGCTCAATAAGTTAAACTGGGCGCAGGTTTCTGATAGAGGTTTATATTTTATAGTCATATAGGTTAGTTTTACTGCAATAATCAGAAAAGTAATAAATTAAGTTACATTTTAAAAAGGAAATAAAGGGAAAGTGGATAATAAAAGTAGAAGAAAGGCTAAGAAGATGGGGTCTGAAGCACCTCATCGGACGTGATGCTACTAGTGCGGTAAGCTGAAAACCAACGCTACACCATGGTTCATGAAGTACACACTACGTCTGTTTACATTTTGACTTACTTTTTATTAGTTTTAAGAAATGGTCTTTAGAAAATTTAATTGGCTTCAAAAAGACAGCAATAAATATGTTTTATTATTACAATTCGACCGCCACTCTAAAACATTTTGACCTTCTTCTGAAAAAAAAAAACAAAATGACAAAAATTTTAAATATTTACCAACTGACCGGTAGAATATACGTAACATAGCAACAGTACCTATGTTAATTTGGTCAAGTGCGAGAGAGATAGGCTCTATCCGTTGTCCGCTCTAGTGACGTGAGGTAGTGTACCAGTGCGAACGGAGTTGACGACCGCGACCGAAGGCCGTACAATCGGTCAGCCGACAAATGTCATGGCCGCACGGCGACGGGACAGCATCGTCACAGATGAAAAAACGTGACTCACGCAACGACTACGACATACCATCTGTCAACGACAGTTTGGACAACTTTTTTTAACTACAGAACACTCTAAACGAGTGTTAATTGAATCAGAACTAATAATTTTATTATGACATAAAGTTCAACTAAGTAGAAGTTCGCATGTTAGTGATCACCGCATTTTATCTACATACATCAGAAGAACTCTAGATATTACCAGAGTTTAAGACAGGAATTGAGTCATTTTAAGGCATCCATGGCATCGGTTTAGAAGTCGCCGGCGACATGGCAGATGGTTTGTTGCAGTTATTGTAATATAGTGGAAAATTTCGACGAAATAACAAAAAAAAGATCACTGTACACCTGCGTACCTCTGTTGGTTTCAGGCGTGAAGGCCCTTATTTAGAAATAAATATGCGCCTGTAATCCAAATGGGTAGGCAGAGATGATGGCTTTCCATTTGGGCGATCCTGGCACACCTCTCTCGCTTCTTCTACATTCACACATCTATGCATACATGCCCGTCGGTTACGGGTACTCCTTATATCGCCCTTCTTTAGTATGTCACTTATCGGCTCGATATAAGTTCTCCTAGGGCGTCCCCTGCCAACATTGCCACTCACTTTTGCAACATAAATTTGTCTCTTTACTTTCATCCTTTCCACATGCCCGAACGGGCGAAGGATACCTTTCTCAATTCTATTCACAACATCCACTTTCAAGCCACACTTTTCCTTTATAATGCTATTTTTCATCCTATCATTCAATGTCGCATCTCAACGGCATTATTTACTTGTTAATAATATAACATTTTGAAGAGGTAAAGACACTTTCTTTTGAGTTACAAACTTACGTGTCTATGGACATACTATTTACGGTTCGGTTACTCACCTTTTGTGTAATAGCGGAACGGAGGTATTTGAGGTACAGGAAGTAGATACAAAAAGTAATCTTGTAACAATGGCTGTACATAATGAGGACTTTTTTCTAAATTGATTATTAATTGTATTCTTTAAAATAACACTTATCTATCGCTTAGTGATCAACGTAAAGTATACTTAAAAAAGTACGTAAAATCTGACTTCTGTCGTGTGAAAATATAAATATTATATTTGGGATTTAAAATGGTAGCCGAGGCGTAAATACAGGTTTCAAATTTCAAATTTGAATTTTTACTAATTACTTAATTCATTTCAGACTTTTGCAGATCGAGTTCGGTCTTTTGCATAACAAATTCAATCTTTTAGAAATAGAATTCTTGCATTCTGACCTTCCAAATTTGATACTTAAAAACCTGAAGTTGAAATACAAAAATCTTGTATTGTAATAAAAAGTAATAGTTTGAAATAAAAATATTATTAATAACGAAATTTAATTCCACCCAAACGAAGTCACGTATTCTGTACAAGTAAATAGATTAAATAATTTAAAAGTGTTGACAGCCCTATAATTAACGATGTTCAAGTTGGGACTGCGTGTAAACACATTACTCAACTACGAATGCGAATCATTTGCGTCGTTCTAGTCTAGACTAGTCTAGACTAATGTAGTTCACGTAAAGTTTATATAAAGAGTCACAAAGGTAAAACGAACAATATTCATTCTAAATATAAAAGAAAAGATTCTAAAGATATTTTATTACACGTGTTGGATTTATGTATGTAGCAATATTATCTTATCACTTGTCTTTAAACCCAACTTGGGGTAGACATTTAAAACAAATGTTGCAATTGTAAATATAGGTCACAAATATACAGGAGATAAATAACGTCAATTTGTAAGTCAATAAACTACAAAATAATTTTATGTATGTACATATTTATATTATTATGTACATTGAAAAACAACATAAATATTTCGTTACAAGTGGGAATCAAATGGAAATTCCGTAGCATAATATCCGGATACTAAAACTCTTAGAGTATAGGTCAAGCAAGTTGCAATATGCAGAGATGTAGTGACCCTAGTAAGGATATAAATGTTTGCGGAATGGAACTAGGAAATAATATGTATACATCCAAGGTTAATAGTGAAGGTAATTCGCGTATAGAAAATATTTCTCATTGCTATGCTCCGTTTAGATTAGGAATAAAATATTCTACGTTGTACAATAGATTTCTTTGTGTCAGCCATGCGACGTACGACATTGCACTGACCTTACAAAATGGCGTGTTATAAAAATTGCATAAATATGTAGGTCAATAATTAATCATTCGTAACTTCACGGCGACCTTGACTGAGCGTGTGGAGAAGTATATTTAAACACATCGATTGACGAATATGTTTCGACATTTAATGTTTCTTGTAGAATTAAATTGGTGGGCGAGGAAATTGGCCTTTAGACTCTCCGTTAAACGATATATTTTTGTAAGTATATTAAAAGCTACTGTGTGTGTACGTACTTTATGATTTTCAATATACTACGTCAATAATAATAAGAAAAAAAAAAACAAAACTATATTAAAGTGAATAATTAATAATGTTTGATTATCTACAATATTATTTTCCACTGGATAAATTTCTGATTCGTAAGACAAGAACAAAAGATTGTATACACATATGCGAGTGAATGAAAAAGCATATAACACTCAGCTTCTACTTTGAACTTTTAATCTAAATTGCGGGGTCATTTATTGCAATATTCAAAGCTGCAACGTTGAAACTATTTGTATCATTACTTTAAAAAGTAACATGTTTACAAGAGTGGAATATTCTTAAATGTTGCCAAGTAAAAAAAAACTAAATTTTGGCAACGCTGCCAGCATTTTCTACGCACATAGCGTAATAAAAGCAACAGTTCATTCATGCTAAACACCAATCGATATTCTGGGAAGATGTTTCTTTTTTAAATAACACAGACGCTTGCAAAATAATTTTAAGTATTTTGGTTAAGAATTTTTTTACAAATGTACTTGTAAAATTAGCACTGTGTTATTTTTATACCAACGGTCTTGTACAACTTGTATTTTATTTAACAAACTTTCTTTAATCTAGGATTGTCAGAAAAATAATATATCGCATAAAAAATGGTCGTAAATAAAAAACAAAAGAAACAAGTTTTCACCGACCATAAAATTGTCTGACGCGTAATTTACAAACAAATTTACCGGTCGAGATGTCTTTGTAATCATCGGCTCGACTGCGACGTCTGACAAAGAACCGATGACTAACTAAACTAACATTAGTCGAGTTGTGACTCAGCCGTCGAGTACTAAATCGGAGTGAACGAGGCATGAGCCTGAGAACAAACTTGCGTGGCGATACGCTTCTTGAACAAAGAAAAAAGGGATGTATCTACACGGCCAATGACTATACTACGACTATGAGAACTTCAGAATGACCAGTATAAATAGAACGTATACTTTTGTTTCTTAAGCGTAAATAAGTATAGTTCGATTTAATTGAAGATACAGACAAAGGTCTGTTTAGTCTGGTTGCTCACGAATCGAAATGAGGGAAGGCTGGGATAGAAAAGTGCTATATCATTCAATGACAAGTACCAACCATTCCCATGTCGGCTAAATGATAAGCGTATTGTGTGTTCACGCTTGGTTGATACATTGCATTACATAGGCCTACTAAGTTATGTGGGCAGCGTCTAAATTACGGAATTAGGGAGTCTTTGATGAAATTACTTATGTGTATTACAATGGGACCCGGGAGATTTGTTTCACAATAGAATCCGGAAGATGGCGGTGCTATTGGTTTTTTTTTACGAATAACGGAAATACATCACCCGACCCCGCTAATGTAAGCAATTCTTGCGTACAAAAGACAACGTCTGGATGTCTCATTATATAAGTTTATTCTATAATTTGCGTTATTTGTATTCGATATATTTCTATCTCCCTATGGGATTTATCACTTCCTTAGCTCGGAGACGATTCAACCTGTCAATTTGTAACGGAGCCACTCCTAGTATTGCGCGGCCAGTTAACTAACAAGATTAATGAATCGGTCTCGCCGTCCGTCCGTGTAGAATTAACTGGTTGACAAACGATTGGCTGGATATTTGCAGTGTCGTCGGTAATTTTAAGTGGTTTTTGTAACGCCGCTATCCACAGGATTTGTTTATTCAAAGTTAATGTCAAGGGGAAAGTTCAACAGTACATATCGTAGTTTTCGTTTTACCAAGCGTGGAAGTATCAAGATAACGTAATGGGAGTCCAAACACTAGACAATCATAGATTTTAATCCTAGCTACGTATCGTACATTTATTTACCCTTTAATAATAAGTACCGAATGGCTACTATTACCGTCCACTCAACTGGGCCGACAAAAATTATATTTCTTTTCTGTTTTGACGGTCGTCATGGTAACGGCCACGTTTAAGTAGCCGTCCGGCCACCCTACCACACCGTCTAATTGAATGATTGCACTTAATTGTACCGAGCGTACCCGGACCTTTTGTTGAAAGTCCGAGGATGTGGTCTAACCGCCGCATACGTTGCATGCGAGTATTATTCTTTTTAAAATAACGATCGCTTCCTAGAATTGTGTTCCAAATTCAAAACTTACATTCCATAATTGGTACAATAATGTGAGATATAAATTCGTTCAGTACGCTAATTCGCTGTTTCATTAAATTTTTATTGGAATAATTTTAAAGTAAATTAAATTATGAAAATTATAACAAAAAATATATTTAATGATTGCAAATATAGAATTAAGTAAACAAAGGAGGTAATAACTTTAAGAGGATAGCTAATAATATCTTCATTGAATGAGAGAGTCTATTCTTACGCAGAAGATTCATTTTGCCATACACAATAATTATGTAAGCGATTCCAATGTCTGCCTACACCAATTGCGTTAAGTCTTGAGCGCTGTAAATAAGAGTAGAGTAAGAGTAACAACTATTTTAATTAATTTTAAAGAGAAAAAAGAACGCAATTTTAGTCATTACTTGTGGTATTAAACAAAATGGATGAAATTTACCTTAACGCTGAAATACTTTCACGTTTTTAAGAGATCTTCTTTAAGAAACATAGTTCTAAGGAAAGCTCGAGCGGTAAGGGAAACTTTAATTAAAAATATTCGCCGCAAGCAAAGCCGCGGACAAAAGGTTGTTCACAATAACGTTGGCTAAGGTCAGTTAAATAGATAGAATTCGGTGCCAACTTTAAATGGATCGTATTTCATTGCTATAAAGTCGAAATTACTTTGGTCGAACGTTATCAATACGAGTTGTCGAAGAGTTTCGTGCTTTTATCGTTGAGTGTAATAAAGACGTGTTGATGGATTTATAGTCGAGGCAATAAACTGACTTGGGAAAGATATAGACAGGCTAACCACAGTTCGTGTTAAGTTTATAGGTGCCCAAACACAACATCCGGACACACGATGGTCGATGGGGTCAAAAGCTTCGGTATTAGCAGTCACTAACGTAACAACATAGCGTAGGTAAGCCGGGCCACCCACGAAACGAACAGACAATCTGGTCAAGGTTGCACGAATCTGATATATGAGGCCGGATCTTTGGAGGAGGAACCATAAGGGAGGCCAAACAAAGGAATTGCATTGGTTTTTCATGATGAATGATAATTCACAATTATAATGGTAGGCAATATGAAATTAGATCTTGTGATTCTAGGGAAGGTTTTTATGTACGATTTTTTTCTGAGTGTCACGACCTCTCTTCGTGACCTTCTCGTACTCTGTGCGGGTCTCTGCGAGGTGGATGACGTGATGCATTACAGTTTCGAGAGTGGTTTGGTGCACATAGAATATGTCCAGTCTATGGGTTGGAACCTCTGTATATCTTACCCTCAATTTTGCCCGTAGTGGTGAGCTAGGTTCTCGGGCGAGCGCCTTGCTATGTGTGAATGCCTCAACGTACAGCTGAGTTTTACGGACAGAATTATAGGTCTTGGTACATTTGATTATTTGTAACTATTAGTAACTATACAAAACTAAAGATTTTAGTAGCAACATTGAAAATCGTACTAGCTTGTAAAAAAGCTGTTTTATTTGCTCATCGGTTACGAATACTCATTACATTGCCTTTCTTTACGGCCATATAAAAAAAATGGAGGATATAAGAAAAAAAAATATTAAGCCTCGATAGCATCAGTGTAACGAAACCTGAAATCCTCTTTGCGTAGCGACATCTCCCGTGCCTTTGACGAGACAACCTGTTTTTATTTTGCAATTGCTTTCGCCAATCGGCTTTTTTGACAGACTATACCCAGTAACATTCATAGGATAACAATCTTTGTTACATAAAAATAAAGACGATGTTAGTGTGATATCAAAATTAAATAAAAATAGTTTAAAGGGCTACAGGCAGTTTTATTTTATTTATAAATAATAATAATTGACAATAAAGCATACATCTAAAAAGTTGTTAGACCCATTAAAAACTTTACCGAAGAACCAAAATGAGTACCGTTTTTCGATATCTGCCTCGTATATCTATAAATGGTCGCCTAGTATCGATTCCCGGAAGACGTGTATAAATAGTTATGTACGATAAATATTGTTGCTTCGAGCATGCAGACAGCGATAGGCTAACAAGCTGTCACCTTGGGGACGTTCTAATAAAATGTAGGTTCAGACAATTTTTTTAATTATAAGTTTTAAAATTAACAAGTTCTTAAATTTGGAATACCTTAAGAATGTACATTGCTTTTCAAAAATGTTTGTAAAATGTATATAGAAAAAATATTTTTGTACTACAAATGTATTTAATAATTTAAACATTAATATCAGGTTTACCTACTACATTATTGGTCAAAATATAAAATCTTTTAAAATATGATTAATACCCCACAAAGCTGTCACGTAGTTATTTAATCCACAACCTTAGGCCACGTGGTAGAAAGTGGGCCATTTTTCGGTGTATACGTAATATAATGTTTTGTTATATTTTCTTTATTATATTATGTGTATTATATAAAGCGGTCCAATTAAAAACCAGCGCCCCAGTTGGCTCTGAGTTGAACGCCAACAATTATTAACATTAAATATATTATGTTCTTTTGTTTAGTCTAGCGTGTATATTATTTATATAGACTCTTTTATGTTTTGAAACATCCGCTATGCTAATTATAATTTAATGGGAAGTATGTGTTATTTTAATTGCGTTCCGTCATGTTACTTCTGTCAAGTATGACCTTGCTATGGGCAGTAGTTATTCAGTGGTCGTTCACGAATATCAAAAAAATGTTTTGAATTTTTTGAACATAATCTACAGTATTGTGATTAAGTCTCTCACTTTGAAACATAAAATGTGATATCATATCATTGTCATATATCGCTCACTTTGGCATAAGAAATAAATCTACAAATATAAATGAATAATAAAACAAACAATAATTTTAGAAAAGACCGGTTACAATTAAGGAAAATTATTATAACATTAATGTTTTGGCCAAACATCTGCCGTTCTTACGACCCGATTTGTTAGTATTAAAGTTAATACGAGCGTTACCGCACGTACACATAAACGTTTCCTAGAATCTAAAACAAGATAAAAGTCATTTGTTTCCCCTTACTGACCACGACACATGTTTACACCAGATGCCAATTCTGTTCTAACACTAGATGACTATTTAATGCCATAATAGTGTATTTCGATTTCATTATTAAAAATCATATTACAGTAGCTTGTATTTGCAATCAGATGACTCCCATTGTAATAAAAGCATATCCGATATTTGGCGATTGTGTGGCAAGTTACTATGAATTACATTTGAGACTTCAAGATTGGTTTTCTATCCCATTAAATTTAAGAGAGAGAGAGAGAGCGAAATGATATTTACTTGCAGACTGGTTAATCTGGAATTCGATGCAACAATAGCTGCGGATCAAGCCCGGGCCTTTCGGATACCTTTTAACCGTGGGTTTCCACTGGCGTAAAATCGTGTCGCGATACAAGGTTTCTCGCTATCTTTCTCTCTGAAAAAGCTGAGATGATAACTTGTTTAATGTGAATGTTTTCGTCGGTGTGAACCCAAGGTTACAGGAATGCTAAACAATAAGTATCAGTCCAAGTCGAGGTTGCCTTGAGCCAAGGGAGCCCTCGAACTTAGTTACCCTTAAAGAGATTTAGACTAATCCTCTCCTCTCTGACTCACTACGCTGAGGACTATTCTATATATTAAAATGTGGAATGTATTTACAAATGTGTAATATGTAAATTAATGGCTTCATTGCAGGTATTAAGACGATGGAGTCAATATTTGCATATTGCTCCAACGCGGAATTGAATTACATGTCTCCCAGTTTATTTGTCTTGGGGTGATTTCAGCTGCTTTAGTCGATGTTAGGTCAAATTGTTAGCTATAAAGGATAACAGGGAATTCATTTACATATTTAATTCTATGCTATCATGCTTAGTTGTAAATTTTGACTTTTAATTAATTTTCTTCATAATGAATAAACTAGCGTTGGAACATAAAACCATTTAATCTTATGAACCGATGTGATCAGAGGATGGTAGACATTAGCCTATTAAGTCTTCAAATTCATCATACAATAATTTCTGTTCCCAGGTACTCATTAAAAGTATAAATAAAAATGCAAAAGAAATACAGTTAATTTAACAACAAAAAATAAACTAATGACTGTATGAATAATTCACCACACCAACATATCAACTATAGGATAATAAATACGAATCTAACACCTTCTCCATCTTACAGCTTACAGGAGGTTACAGTGGAACACATATGTATAAATGCGCGCGAAAAAATATAACCCTCTTTCTGTGTCGCGTCAGTCATACAACTAACAGAGACCTGGGATAGTAACATATTTTTTAAATACTTTCATGAAACAAAAATTAAAAAATATAACAAAGATTTTGCGAAATTCCAAATTTAAATCTTACGGCCAGTTACATAAATCTAATCTAATATCTTCTGTAGATTATTAATATTCTTAACTTAAAGTTAACTAAGGAAGAGAACTAAAATATTTCTTTATTTGTTTTGCTTAGACATTTCTTTTAAAGTATCGAACTTTTTATGAAAACATACAATTTGTAAAGTCGTCAACTACGATCGACTTCTTTTTCTTCGCGTCACAAAGCGTTTACTTTACCGGTTTAACAACGTAACCGGAATTAATATCCGGCTTTAATCCCCTCACTTGCACAAATCAAGTTCAAATGATCGAGGTAACTGGTCATAAATAATAATAAATACCAATGGCCAATGTCGTTTTTGCTCATTTGTACATTACCCTGCCTACCCCCTAGATTTTATAAATTCTCAACCCACATCGCTTAGTTATAGACGAACTGCTTGCTCGTTTGTCACTTTCTTCCAGAAAAATATATTCACATCGTATAGAACAATCTCGAAAAAAAAAACGATAACTACGATTTTGATCCTACGATCGTTTCAAATCACTATCGAACCTAGTCGACATACAAAACCTGTTATTACCGAATCTATGCAATTACGTTTAGCTTGCATTACAATTCCTTATCGCTATGACACATATTTATCTAGATTTCGAAACGACCAGCGATAATGTAAATTGTACACTGTATTACTAAATATTTCATTATAAACGAAATAAGGATTTCAAAATAAGACTGCCCACAGCTGGACTTGTCCAAACGTCAAGGTAAATATATATGTTACACAGTTTAAAAATATTTTAACAACCACAAAGCCTCCAAAAAACATGAACTCATAAGAAAGGTTTGCTCTGAGAGACAAGATGACCTAGGATTAATCTACTTTTAACGTTCTTATAAACTCCTTTTTAATCTCATTAGTTTTCTTTATTTCGCTTACACGAGTAAAGACCTAAAACAATATTGAGTTTACCTTTTACCCCAATTTAATTGGTTATCGGTTAAAGTTCTTTTAATGACTCTAGATTCTATACAAATTTCTTTAATAAAAATAAATATCTATAAATTCTATAATAAAACAATTTGATGTTTTGAATTCGACAGATAACTGACAGCCGTTAATTCAAAAATTAACAAAAGAAAATTATGACTAGTTTCAAATAATAAAAATACTGAAATAAAATATTGCGTACATTTTATAATAAAAGTGATTACTCAGTAATGTTGAATAAGAACACACGAACAAAGAATCGATGCGAGCTAAGACGTGTTCCAGCAACAGGTAACACAATAAGTCAGTCGAAGGCCTGATCAAATGTCAAACAAAAGGTTACAAAATTATATAAAGCATGCTCGTTGCAATACATGCTCCGATTCAATCTTTCATACACTATCTAATTATTAATTACAAAGAACGATCAGGCTTACTTACGTAAGATGTTGAGCAAAACGAAAAAGTATAGACCTAACAAAATGGAAAGCATCGAGGTCACCGGTCACCGACCCAAAACAGGGAAAATACACAATTATCAAACCCGCAACAAGCAATCACAATAGTGTTATATTATCTATCCACATACACGCGTTCGTCCGGACAAAAAATCATAATTTGTAGACGGTTTGCAAGACCACAAATTTGAATACATACCTGTGGTGTACGATTTAACGAAGCACGTTCACCTCAAACTATGGCTTTGTTTTAGTAAAGTCAACGGCTCCCGATCAAACCGTACGGTTAATCTGAAAATAGAAACGATCCTTTATTAATGTACCGCCCTGTGAATCATAAGACGCGTCAACTATCTCAACGTATTTATACCCAGGACGAAGGGAAGCGTAAAAAAAGTAAAACCGAAAACAATGTTAAAACGAACGTAAACAACACGAATAGTATTAATTTAACACAATAACTGATACGCACCGATTGTTATAATACACAATTGTCGTCCACAAACGCACGTGAATTTGAAAAAATAACGCACTGGATGTTTCGAAGTAAAACTAGTTTATATTGTCCGATAGCATCGCACAACGCGGCAAGCATCCGTCCTCGACAGCGGTCCGCGCGAGACTGGCGCGAGTGTAGCGCCCTCTCGTCCGCCCCGGAGTGCACTGGTGTGCGTTTACGTTCATGTGAGGGTGTGCCCTGCGCCCCGTACTACACTTTTATTTATTTTCAAATACAGGGTGAATGAGGAGATTGCATTTATCACACATGAAAGGTAGACTCTACTATATGCCATACATGTAATGGAGGATTTCGACAAGGATATATTATTCGAGTGAGGCGTCGTTTCTTTGTAAACGGCCGTGAACCGACAAGTCAGCGGCGGTCATTGCCACGGGCATTGGGTATAAAAATATACGTCACCGCATCTTTCACGTTCTATTATCCATATAAAATACGTTTTTTGTTAATTCTCATTGAAACACGTTTCGCGGACGGCGGTTATACTTGCTATATTTAATGTAATATTAATGTTTACTTGACAATGCTGGGAGATAAAAGCAATGAACTTTTGATATAACAAGGCAAATAAACTTATTGTCGTTAGGTAGAGGTGTTCGCCGCCACGGCGCCATGTTCACATGCGGAAATATTTACGGCATTGCATAATAAACGGTCGGTATATTCCATAGCTAATTAGTAAACAAATATAGTTTATATTGAACCCGTGTCCACCTAAATAACAAATTCTTTCAAATTAGTTCGTAATCGACACATTTAATACTGCTGACTATGAACCACAGGGGTAGACAGAGATTATGTTTACCTCTGTACTAGCAAGGATATACTTCTCTCGCTGTTTGTACGTTTATTTATTTCGTCCCGACTCAACAAGTATCACGACGTCGTATTTTGATTGATGAGGTGGCGAAGGCCCCAACTGACTCCTGGGTCAGTTAGTGACAGTAGTAGATTAGTAGATAGTAATAGTATTTACAGGTACACGCAGGCAGAGTTTTCGGTTTTTCATTTGGGAGTCGGGACGGTCCTGGACATCTTCCTAGCTTCTCTACATCCAACTACATCTACGCCTAACAGATTACGCTTTAGGAAGATATATTCTCACTCGGGCTCATCTTGAAATCAATAAAAAAATATAAATGGCAATAGTTTCATGCCTTGTCACGTCCCTTTCTCTAGTACACTACATCGTGTTCCTTTAAATGTAAACGCATAGCTCCAAATATTAGTATAGTTAGGAACAGCTTCAGAATATCTCATTTACCACTCGCTGAGAGACAAAGTAACCTCACGACATACATTAATTGGCTACTTAGAGACGGTTAATTGGGACCACATTATTTAGTCCACCGCAGACTATTTCCAAACAGAAATAAATGTTCGCGGCAAAATCGTACTGTTTATTTCGAGCAACTGAGTGACTGGGTGCACGAGTTCAAAGAATCCCTTATAAATATGAATTTCGTGTGACCATGATTTGAACGTATTCATTGGACAGTCCTGAAACGAGCAAGGTTCGCCCGATGTTAAGTGACCGCTACCCATTGGCATCTGAAAGAAGCTGAATGAGTTGCGTATGTAACCTTTAAGGAGGAGGGGATAAACAAAAATAATTCATTTTCCTCAATGTTCATCACACCGCTCTCACCGATGGATCGTATCTGGACTGACCAACGGGTAGGTGATCGACCCCGTGATCTTTCGCCCTAGATCTTTCCCTCTACAAACCAGTTCATCCAGATTGTGTGGTTGTATATCCAGGTAGTGATATTAAGTTGGTCGAGAACGGACTCTTTGGTTATTTTTGTTGTCCGCGGTATGCGCAAAATTCTCTATCGATATATTTATAGACAAAGGAATCTTTAAAAACTTTAAGACTTTAAATTTATGAGTGAGACACATAATTTCATTTTAAAATTGAGAATATGACCGCCTATATAGATATTCAGTATTTGCCACCCTAATTTTTTTCAAAGCGTTGTTTCTAATATATATGTACATCGTGGTCACACTATTGCTTTATTTACAACTCTCAAATTAAATACAACATAAGGATAAAAATATCTGTTTAAGAATATTAAAAAACTTTATATTAATATTCCCTTAATTCTTCAGAAGTATTGCGTCTATTTTTATTTCTTTAGTTAACGATAAAAAATTGGCACAATCTTCGCAAGGACAAGGTCACCTTAAGGGGCGTTTTCAATGTATTTTCATGAATAACTAATTTATTATAAAGATTTATAACCGGTCAAATTTGGTGGCTCATTATTAAAATTTATGGCCACGCTCTGGAATGTTATTGCGTGAGGTTTACGCCTGTTACTTAAAAGGGTGGGCAGACATAGAGTCGATAAGCAATTTTTTTTTCGATCAATAATTTCGAAAGTAATAAGAGAGATTAGTGTGTTCAAATAAACAAACACTTCAGCTTTATTGAACTAACAAGTCGGTAGATGTTATGTGATCAACGCTGGTCCTACATACGGTACGCCATTTCTGAAGCTTTTTGTCCCATCGGCCATCCGTTATACATTGCAATTTAAGTTAGAATTCAAAGCAAGATTAAATTTCGAATTTAATTAAATAAAATCTTAATGACTTGCGCAGAATTATAATAGAAAAAACATGTACAAAAAAACATAATTTGCTTTGAAAATTCAACCAATTTAGTCGTGCAAGGTTTTTCGTAGAAACAAAGTAATTATTCCATACACAAAATTATGTTTCAACGGCTCTTTAAAAAAAAAATGTTTTAACAAATTAAATAAAAATAAAACTAAATTGGAGGCAAGAGCAGCGATAATTTCTTCGAATTTAACCTTTAGGGTGTCATCAAACCCGAACATAGTTGCCTCAGTTTTATTTTATTAAATTTATCCACAGCGTTATAGTTAAGTTTAATCAAATTATTATATGTAAAAGCAGAAATAGCTCAGTAGTTCTTCTTTAAGCCTCCAAGCTAAGTTCTTTAGGTATTGTGACACTCAGAAAATGCATTTTTATCTTTAATAAATAATAAGGTTTTTTCGGGTATGTTGCAAGGGTGAATGAAGAGAAGAGTGGCAGTGTTGGTAGGGCTCGCCCTAGGAGAACATATATCATTCAGATTAGTGGCTTACTAAAAAAGGACGACATAAGGAGCACCCATAACCATAACAAACATGTATGCGTATTATGAATGTAGAAGAAACGAGAGAGGTGTGCTAGGATCGCGCCAAATGGAAATCCATGGTCTCTGCCTAACCCGCTGGTTTACGGGCGAGAGCGCATATTTATTATACAAGTTTGTTATAAGTTTTGTCTCATAAAAGAAATCCTCGTTATATAACACAGACGTGTCTGGTTACGAGCAGCCAAGGTCCGAGCTACATATCGAATACCTTCCTAACTTTTTGCAAGCTGCGAAGAATTCCAATAACTCCATTGGAATTCGTTGCGGGCGCAAATTCGTCGGTCGACACTTCAGCGGTACCGCATTCAGAAATATTAATTTCGAGGCTTTATCCAGCGTCTGAATGGAGAATAATGTCTAATGAAATTTTTAAGTGCTGTTTAATATCTAATAAGAGAGCAAGAGTTCAATTGAAACTTATAACACATCACAAATTTTAAATCTAGATGTATGTGTACTTTATGTATGTTCTCTACGAGGTAGTTGTAACTCTATTAAAACTTAATTGATTGTTTAATATTAAACAAATGATAGTTAATTAAAAAAATCATTAAACTCCAATGACACTTCAGAATCCTCAAAATTGGTCAAATCGTTTATGAAAAGGATTTTCCATAACTACAGATGGAGCATCCAAAAGTGAAGCCCACCTTAAGTTGCTTATTGGCGACTTAAGGATGTTAAATTTGTATGGAACGCGGTATCTGAGGGTATACAAATCTATGCGTTTAGGTTACAGAAGGCTACAGAACGGACATCGTAGATATACATACATACATCCCAAAGAATAACATTTCCCTTCTCTCAATCGGGTAAATACAGTAAGTAATAATAATTTAATTGTTTATATTTTTAAAAAATGACCGTTAGGGGGCGGTGTTACAAGCCACCTGGCTATCTTGTTACTAAGCACTCTATATTTTTAATATTAAGATGTACAATAATACGGTAACTTGATACTTGTAGCATGAACAGTAATCAATTCTAAGAATACGTTGATCACAGTCATATACGAACACACTATAGTAGCAGGCCGTGGGATATAGCTTGCCTTGACTAAATCGTACGTGCTAACGTAGCGAAACATTAGAGTGATGATTTAATAACGACGATAACTATTGACTAGTAATATGCATGTACTTCATGCATATCAGCTCATATTGCATGGCCCAATACATTTGTCATATCTTCGTCTTTGATGACAGTAATGTTATGTTTTTCGCAGGTATTTATGTATTTTCTTTCCAGTATAACCTCCTGCAGCTTATAGTTGTTTAACCTATTGATTGTCTATCCATGGAAATCTGGTTGAAGTTGTCTATAGATAACGGTGTTGCTGTTATGTTTTTTAATAAACCATTTAATTTGAAGATTGCTGAAGCATCACAGCGGACACCTGCGTGTCTGGCCCGGCTAGACATGTAAAGTATCACGACTTCCCAGAAAAGAGTCACAGACGTAGTGTGTAATCTCTGGATATACTAGCCGATTTTGAAAACTCTTTAACTGTTAGAAAGGTATATTACCCCTGAGTGTTATACCTATGTCATATAAAATTTTTGTGTCACTATTTTTGTCCGCCATAATTTTCGAAATTACTAAACCTACTAAATACGTGTAATTTCGTCCAACTTAAAAGATGGTATAGTTTTTATCGCGATTTTTAGCACTACCCGTGCGAAGCCGGGGCGGTCCGCTAGAATTTATATGAAAAAAGAAACTGACTGATATATCAACAGCCACAGATCAAACTCCTGGGCCTATCTGCACAGAGTTATCTGTGATTACATAGTCAAGCACTAAAAATGATTTTTCTAAATTCATCCCAATAATAAATACCTATGTAAGTTGACCTCAGATTTATATGATTAATAATATCAAATAGGTTTCAGCTTAGACTGGTCAATCGTTGGTTTAATTAAATTGCTAGGCGGGTGAAACCGCGGGAAGCAGCTGGTATTCTATAGATAAATATGACTTGCTCCTAATGTTACTTAATAATTGAACTGCAACCGCATGTAATGGCGCCTTTCTTTCCTATGTCATCATTTTGGTCGATGTGCGTCGTCAATGGCATTTACTTCTGACACAACCATGTACTATTGCGTCATACATTTCGTCTTCTCGTACGTTCTTTAAAGCTAAAATTATTATTAATTAAATGTTTGTTATTACGCATGTATACTAAGAATGAAACTACAGTGTTTTTCCATTCAAAAACCTTTACAACAAATTATTTCCGGCTTACCCCAAAGTATGACAAATAATGATGAAATCATTTGCTTGTGTTCCTTTTTTGCTGTATACAACTGACAATTTGTATATTTAAAAGCGTAACGTCATATAGTCATTTTTAGTCCAAAGTTAATAATAAAATATCTGGTTCGTAGTAAAAAATGATAACGAATTTAACCAACGTCTACTTGCTAGCTTAAAAAAGGGAGCAAAAAAAATCTTTATCATCTGGCTTCGGCATAACGATTCGAGTTACTATTCCTTAAGGAGTCTTTTACAAACATCGGGAATAATCTCAAGGCGGGCCCTTATTACTGAAATTGCCGCGGCTTAGGATTTACTTCGGGCCGATAAGTAGATTGTACACTTGAACTAGTTCGGCCACATTTTTGATCTTAACATTGTTAAGCAATCTAACTTTTAAAACAGGGACCGGTGATCGTACAGTCTATGCCTATAGTAACAATGGCTTCGAAATAAAGAAATACCAAATACCGAACTTAAAGACTAAACTTACTAGTTAGGTTAAGTATTTAAATTCAGGAGATTATGAGGACTAAATTCATGTATATTTTTGGACCGACTGACAGGAGGGTACTGTTTTTCCCGGGTATGTATGTATGTATTTTAAAGAGTGTGTGAGATCATTCGATTCGTATTTTCACGCGGAGTGTCATAGGTACAGCTCAGTCGGGTACATTGGTTTTTAAATCAACTGTTGTTTTTTAACTGAAGTTAGGTGAACATTACTATACAAAGACAATAACGAAATAAGTCGAAGTTACTGCGCCAGCTTTAACGTTGGAAAGGGCATGACAAGGTACCCCGGAATTCTGTGACGTTATGACTCCCCGGTCATGCAACAACTGTTGTTGCCGGTTTATTACCTGTGTTCCAGATAGTGTCCTTGCTAAGACAAAGCCAAAGGAACAGGACAAAAACTCCTTAATGTCGAAGTATTTGAATGAAAGAACTTATAGATTCGATCTAGATGATGCTAGAAAAATTAACGAATCTACAATTTCCAGGACATAATGTCCTCGACAGACTTATCCACTTTTTGGCACACATTGCAGCTACTGGCTTTGCTCACCTGGAAACATCATGGCTTTTAACAGTTAAAGTATTTATGACCTTATGAGTATTGGGGACAAATTTATCAATTTCACACAAAAATCATTTACAGTTTTCAACATAGATAAGGTATATTCAGACATTTCTGGGCTTTGTTACAGAAACAGTACTATTAAACAAGCTTAAAGTGATATCAGTATCACCCGTAACAAACATACTCTAGAAGCTCCAGAACTTTCCATGTAAAGACAAAACACCTACGAAAGCTTAAGTCAGACGAGAACACACAACACATTCGAATATTCCACTAAGTTTTCGATCAAAATCGAACTTTCGATAATCCCAAATTGATGAATACAGGAGCGGAAGTTGGCTCATTAGAAGGCATTTACAGCGCGCACGACAAAGCTCTACAGATTTGTACGTTTCGAGCGTTATTTGAACGCTGAGTGAAGTTTTGTTTGCAAATCACATATGAACCCGACTTCGTATTACTCGAATAGTATTACGAAAAAATTTTAAAATAAAATCAAGTAAAGATTTTATTACTTTAAATAGATGGTAAGGCGTGATTTGATACAACAATTTCTTTTTTTTTTGATTCTATTTTCATATCCAGTATTCGACCGAAATTTACTAAAATTTTCCGTCTTAAACATAATGTATACAGATCCATCATTAATGTGGTCACCTGCTGCTGCAGTAATAATTTTTATTGTGATCATGTTGCTCGTGTGCCTTTTACAATTAAATAATTAATAGCGTATTCCAATTAGTGACTCGTAAAATATTTCTCTTTTTATACTTCTAAAGCCGCAGAAGCGTAGAACTCTGTCTTTTTGCTCATTACGCGAAGAGATCTTTCATAAATGCAAAACCGAAGCAAGCGGCTTAAGCATCTTATTTCTGAAAGAAATGAATTTATCTAAGCAGCTACTGGATGCTGTAAATCTCTCGTAGTCCCAAGGTAGCCCCGGATGTTATTTATGCGTGCGGCACGACAGGGAGCGTCACAGCGTAAATAAATAATTTACACATAGCTATTATACTGTCAAAGGTTGCAGTTAAATGTAGGTGAATAGGGTAAGTTTGTGGAATATATATTGGAGTTTTTTTAAAACTACAGGAATATCATTACACAAAAATTTTTAGCCAATCGTCGTAACGTACTACTATTAGTTCGGCATCTCACTCCTCAGACGAAACGCGGGAATACTTCTACTTCCTGCACGCCTGCCTTCTGTGAGGTCGTGGTATTTCACCGGTGAAGCGGGCCAATTCATGCAACATATACAAGGTTTGTAAGAAACGGGATTCTTACCATGATTAGCCTTTGTGAGCTCCCGATATTTCGACACAGTTGCATGCGCCATGGTCACGGGCTGACTGTTTTTTTTTTGTCTTACAAACCTTATATGAGTAAAAACCACGAAAGTTTAAAGTTATATATCATGCAACATATGTTGTTGTTGCGAGCTCTACCACTGTTAGAACCGCTGTATTTATAGGAATCACACCAACATATAACATAAACCCGCTTTGAAGAGTTAAAACAACTATTATAGAATTTTAGGATTATATTTTGATATTTTATCTGGGAATGGATTTCCTTTTCATACATATGGATGCGGACTCAAACCCGAAGCCAGACGTCGAAATTTCGAATTTCTGAATTTAAATTTAGGCCTCTCGCGGGTGCCGAGTGAAGGGTTGGAGCAAAATCTGCATAACATGGAATATTCCAAGGTACGATTAATTTGGACTTGCCTCCGTAACGAGACGTTGATTGTAATTTGACTTGTACACCTCGCAATAGATTTTCGTTTTCATTTTTTTTCGTCTAGCCATTGAATATTATTGTAGGGTAATGTCAATATGAAAAGACATCGAAATCATCATTATATCTAATTTTAATACTCGGTGATATGTCACCAAAGTACTGCTTAAGGACTGATCAAATTTACTGTGATTTTTTGTCTATGTTTGAATCCATGCTTGGATAATGTACATTAATAATTGGCCTCGGTTGATATATCAATATTTTTAATAACGTAGTATGAGAGCATAAAGTATTATTTTAAAATGCACCGATTCGTCCGAGTAGCACTTATGTTGATCCGATCACTAACAAACTTAGGTCACAAGGGTTAAACAAGGATAACCCGCTAGGCCAATCTGAAGATTTCCTAAAAACTTCATGGACATCGGTCCAGCCGCTTCGGAGTCTATAGGGAACATACATATGTACTTTGTTTCATTCCAAGATATGATTGTTGTAAACAAACGTCATTTACCATACATGGCGGCCATTACACTTTTCATATTTTCATCGGAAATGTTGTACTTTTGTGGAAATCGTGAGATAAAGTGAAATGAAATTGTGTAATATGGATAGATAGATAAATATATGTAAAAGGTAATATGAGAAAAAGTTGTGTGTCGACAATATTTTGGAATTTACGAATTTTAACGTCAAAACATTTTGTTTACAAAAATCACATCTTGCTGTGAAATAAGGTATAAATAGACACATAGCGTTTTATATACGATGTTAAATCGCGATGTGGTTATAAGGTGGTACGCAGTAGTTTAGTATCATTTAACTCGTTCTTCCGTTTAAGATATTCTCGTACAATTATTTTAACTTATTATTATTTATTTTATAAATTTAAACCCCAATCACCTTCACTAATCAATAGAAACCATTTTCCTAGACATCATTAACAACAGTTAACGTGTATCCTCTTAACTGAGCCGTATAACACCAATATACAGATTAATTAAAATTTCAAATCAATCAAGTCCGCAGACTAACCAGGCGTACGGCACTAGACTAGACTGCCACCAGGCTATACCTATGCGTCTATCGTTTAATATAATTACTCGACCGTGCTCCCCTAACCAGAGGGGAAGAGACTGGAGGGGAGAGAGGTGGCAGCCGTCTGGCTCGACTGATGTATATCTCTATACATACAGGAAGGAACTGTTGCTATGAAACGTTGCCCTATTATGCATCTCTATGCAAATACATACATTCAGTTATCGTTTGAATATATTTTAGTGACGTGTGTTGAATTATGTCGCGTTAAAGTTTTCTATTGCAATGAATTATTATTTTGGTAGGTTCATACAGTTAATTAAATGCCGTCTTTAGCGATATACCGTAGACTTCCTCCTATTCCGAGATTAAAATCTATCTCTGTATCAAATCAGTAGCTATTAAATAACGTATTAAAACTGTTAACAACAAACTTATGAATCACCTAAGAATATTACAGATGCATTTCCATTCGTAAATCAAACACGATCTAATTTTGATATTAGAGCGAGATTATTCATTCCCCGAAATGTACCTGATGCCTGCTGTTTCGAATGCAGCCGGAATGAGTCACAATAAAAAAGGTATTGGAAGGCATTCCTGGCATTCTTATCGGACAACATCGAACCGACGACCCCGCATACCGAGACACTATTAACATAATCGAGATGACTGCAAACGAGTTAAGTTTTATTAAACAGAGCTACGGATGTAATAGACAAGTCTAAAACTTTAAATAATTGTATTTTAGTATTGGCTATTGTCCGCGGCTTTGCACGCATTCGTTTCTTATTTTTCACTGTGGAAATTTTTGTTAGATGATTCCGTGTACAATAAAGGTATCGGTATCAAATTATAGGTAATGTGTGTAAATAATTGTTAATGACAAACCATGTTTTATGTTAGTATTTTCCTATTACTCGGGAACAGTTTTATTTTCGGTTTAAAAGTATCCCATGTCATTTTCTGTATCCCTGACTATGTGTGTGCAAAATTTCATGATGATCGGTTGCGTTGTTAAGGAGTTAAAGCGTCACACATCAACATTTTTAATTGGAAGATGTAAGTTGCTACGAGAATTGGACAGGATGGGGCTTGTCCTAACTAATAAATGAAATCATTTGAAGACTTTTCGACAAGCAAAAGAAACGAAGAAATATTCACTATTGAAGACCTCTAGTTTTAACACCCAAACTAAACAACTATTTACAGATAGATCATACTTCGACGGCAGAAACAGTGGTTTTTCATAGTTTCACGCAACCTTCGGACGCTTTAGGATAAACAAATTATTACACATATGTTTATACTGTTGATGTATTTTCCAATTTATAATGTATCAATACTAATGTCATAATTTTTATGACATTGCTCTTGCAAAGATTTGATTGTTTGTATGTCCCGGATAAACTTAAGAACTCTTCAAAATAGGAGGCTCTTCTATCAGCGAGTATTTACCCGAGCGAAGCCGACAGATTTCTTGACTGTATAATTTAAAAATATCGTTTTAATGTTGTCTATACGTTTCTAAGTCTACATTTAACAGGTTGCAACATTGTATGTAATGAGCGTTTACACACTAATTAATGATTAGAGCTTAGACTATTAGGTACTTGTGACAATTTGAAGTTAAAGTTTGAATGATACTATACAACAAAACAATTAACCCATGTAAAAATAACTTTTAATAATAGATAAATAGATGAATGTTATCTTCATATTATTAAAATTTATTGAATGCTCTATATAACTTAATTTTAAGTCGATAACCATTTTATTGCATCAAAATTTTTTTTCATAAAATTCCTCCTATGGTGATACAGGGTGTAGTGTTAAAATGACTCTAAGTTACGATCAAAACAATTACTTTTTGCTGCTTTATCTTATTCGAAATAATTCACAAAACGGTTAACCTAATTTTACGAGTTAATTAGAATATTGCTTATTAGCGTATTCTACATGATTGCTTATTAATTAACAAGTTTGGGTAGGTTACACTTAACATGTTAAGACCCTAAGAACACTTAAAATAATCAAATATGCCTTTCTTATAAAAAAAAATGCGACAAAAGATCAAGCGGGTCATCTGACGTTAAAGGACGACTGCTATCAACATCACAATAACCATATGAGTTGCGTATACGTTGCCAGCCTTTTTGTTGGAAGGAGAAGAGAATGAAGAGGCGAAGTGGGGTGGAAAAGAGATCGGAGAGGAAAAGAAACAAAAGTAGATAGAAGAAAAGGTGATAATACTCACCTGAAACGAATCGCAGAAGTATAAAAATATACCTCTACTTCACGTCTTTTCGAAATTGTGGCATTTCCTTTGTTCAGACGGCTCATTCATCAAACAGCTACGTAAATGATTGTTGTTGTAGCTTGAACTATTTAATTACAATTAACGTAGCCAATGAACTTTACATTATATACATACATAAGTATAATTTGTGTATATTTCATATAAATTCCTTTCAATGAACCTCTATTGTTCCTAGAAATAAAGCTTTTACGTAATTAATAACATTTTCCAATCAGAACGTCTCAGCTGTTCATAGTTTAATATAATATTGTTACAAAACACGTGCTATGTTTATACACACAGCGAACATCTGTCGGTCCTGCACTGTGCTTACTTCACCGCTAAGTGATTGTATTAGTGATGTTAATTGGAAATATATCGATAAGATATTATCGATGTCTTTTAATAGTCGCTAGTCCAAGAAGATAAGAAACCATTGTATTTAACATTGTATTTAAAACAACCAAATATTTATTATTAAGCCAAGCGCATATCAACAAAATGTTTTATTAATAATACGACTTGCATCGTCTGCTAACATCCACTTTTAGAAAAAGGGAAAGAATCGCTATTAAGATTCTTATTCGATATCGCTGGCAGACTTCATTTATTTAGTTCCTCGCAAAATATTTTGATCTAACACAGAGGGGTAGGCCACACCTCCCTCGCTTCATCTACATCCGTACGTAAGTGTATCTACAATCTACGAGTACTTGCTCGTCGGTTACGGGCACTTTTTATATCACCGTCATTTAAAATAAATATACGCTCATGCCTGTAACCCACAGGGGTATGGAAATCCATAATCTAGTATCTCTAGTAGTAATCTCCATAATCCTAAATTATTGATGCCCATTTGGCACACCTCTCTCACTTGCTCGTCGCTTATATCGCCCTTCTTTAGTATGTCACTAATCTGATCAATATAAGTTCTCCTGGTACGACCCGTACCAACGCTGCAACTCATTTTTGCAATATGAATTGGTGCGTTACTCTCTCTTCTTTTGTCGCTCACGTTTCCGCTTTACCGAAAAAGCGTGAATACAGCACTAAAACATGAAGTTGCCTCACTGACTTCAGACAACTGAATTAATTTATAGACTTGTCAAAGGAAAGGGACTCACTTCAGGTCTTGTCAGCTATCGTGACAATACTTTTTGAGGCCCGAGTCCTGTTTTAAGTAGTCTTAAATAGTGCATACAGTACATTGTGAAGTGAGAGTATTAGGTCACAACCAATGAGAGATATTACTTAAATCATCATTTCAACATGCCTGAACCGCCGAACCATACCTTTTTCAATTATATGCATCCACTTTTGAGCCGGACTTTTCCCATATACATATTTCGTACTCAATAAAACTATTACAAAAAATACGTGTCGTGGATCATGTCTTAATATAATTTCCTTTTATTAATGGGTATATAGTGAGATGATTTTCATATTCACTGGAATACGACGAAAATCAATTTATAGTTGACTTAAGGTTATCTAATAAATACAACGCCTCGCAGCGTGACAAAATTCACGCGGTTTAATTAAACTGGGCAAACATTATTTAGGGCTGACACGTTGCCAATTTATCGATAAACATCCTGCACGTCCCTAGTCGTATCAATATATAACTGAATGCTGTTGATACCCCCCTTCACTTAGCGTCTGGCAACTAAACAATACCCCCATTATCGAACTACCCGCATAAAAATATAAATATCACCCGCCTAGAATCAACCCATAGATAGGAAGATGTTTATAGTTAAGAAGCGTAACGTTGTTTACGCCAACGTAGTAAAACGGAGGAAGTAATAAGTATAAAAATCTCTATTTATTTTAAAAGGAAGGATGACAACGTTTCCTTTATGTAGGTATGTTGGGAATACCTACATCATTCCATGAATTACAAGTAACAACACTAACAGTTATATTAAAGTGTTTTTATCTATTTTACACTATATTTTATTATTATCATATTTCCAGTTGTAAGCAGTAGTAACTAAACCTATTCTGAAATGAATATAATTATTATAACAGCTGATCATTTTTTTTAAGTTCATTTTAAGTAAAGGATTACGATTTCACTGAATACCGGCACGTATTTGCAACTACTTTGGTTGTCGTGGATCTCTATAAATAGTGCTCAATCAAAATTACGCGGACATTTTGCTCGTTTGAAAACTTTGTTTGAAGAGTTTGAATTATATTAAGTGTTGCCTATACTATTGAGTTAATACAGTCGCTTGAGCGAAACTTTTACTTATAAAAATACAACTAGTACTTTCAATGCTGTGCAGTGATCTTATTTTTTTTATACACGGAACAGTTTATATTTATTTAAATACTTACAGTTAGGGCACAGTACTTAAAAGTTATGTTATAAATTTGAAGACAGACCTTTTAAAAACCATATTAAGAATTGAAGTTGTCCATATCAAAAGAGATGTGTTGATTAAGACGTCGCATTTTAACAAAACTGTTGTAAGAAGAACTTCAATCTTTACTCATGACTCATTTTGAATATACAAAAAATGCTAGATAATATCGACTAGAGTAAAACTTTTTTAAACGTTAGAGATGAATGTAAAAGAAAATTTCGAAATACGTCGAACACCCTACAATTTCGTTTTTTTCGCACGTCCAATTTCTCGTAAACGGAACGGACGTACGGGAGTGGGGGCAATACGTACGTCGTCCGTACGTACCGGACGAAATGCCCGTACATTCGTTGAGTCGGTCCGGACGTGACGCAGCTAACGTGGCTGCACATGCACCGATACGCGGCGAGCCGGAAAGAGAACCGGCCGGCTATTTCGCTTTTAAAAATTTCCAACGTTTCGAATCTTTTTTGAAATGAAAACTTTATTAGCCGCGTTAAACGATAAACAAAGGGACAATCTTATAGGTTCGTGTGAACAACATGCGTTAGCAATATGCTTATTTTGAATTTGGAACAGTTTGGACGAGCTTTTTTCATTTATTTTTCTAGTATTCAATTTTGAATGTTATTGTGAAGACAAGGGTTTATTTTCGTTGATTTATTTATTTATTTTTAAACTATTGCCGCGTCTGATTTGAGTTTTAACTTCTGTCCGCAGTCCTTATGACTGTGGATGTGTTTTTTAAGGCGGCAAACGAGCAAGCAGCTCTCTTGATGTGACTGTTACCGACCAATTGTGAATTTCATCACTTTACAATCGGACTAGGTATATTATAATCTAATAGTAAATTGTGAAATGAAGGAATAATGCACAATTCGACATGTCATTTGATAGTTTATAAATATTCGAAGTTATTTGATATTTTGAACGAATTATAATTGAGAAGTTAAATTTTGCTTTTAAGTTAATGGAAGATTGTATTGGTATATATACACAAGCGACCTGAACCGGTTTCTTACGGGTAGTTTGTCCATACAAACATTCATACCCCAATTTAAGGTAATTGCGCCAACTGTCAAACGACTAACAGTTATGCCAAAAGGTGTTAGTTATGCGCTAAGGTTTACCAACATTAGAAAAGTTGATATGGTCGTTAAGATTTCTTAATTTTTTCTAATTTTCCTCGCAACTTTTTTTTCATAAGAACCTTCCCCGGAAAATAACCAACACCAAAAAAAATTATTAGTGAAATCGGTCCAGCCGTTCACGCGTGATGTCGTGACTAAGGGAAATAGGGATTAATTTTGATGTATATAGATTAGTTAGGTTCGTGAGGTTGGACATAGGTGGCCATAGTTTTTATAAAAAAAAATATCATAAAAACATTTACCGAAGAAGAAATAGGTTTTTTTTTTTGAGATGACACGTAATTCGTTTAGTTCACAATTTGCTAATAGTTTATAGACATGCCTCACCGATTATAGTTTATATAAGTTCAGAATCGGTCGGTGACATCACCGCTGGTAGTAATTTACATCCGCAAGAATTAGAAGAGTTGCCGATGCGATGCCAGGTTTTTTGTGTGTCTATTAATTCTTAAATTACTTAATCTTTACTTTTGATTTAATAATACTTAGCTTGTCAAGTAGGACCGTACTTACATCAGCTGCATTGTTTGGTCGAAGTATAAGGACCTGTGTCTACGACCGATATATGGGGAAATTTTATTTTTGAACTAGAAGGAAATGAAGTTAACCGTTTGAAAGTGGCACGTATAGGATTAACAGCTTTTGTAATTTGACAAAGCGAAAATCCATGAAACAGATATTGCTATAAAACTGAAAGTTTTTTTAACTTTTACAGGTCGCATAATGATAATAAAATAATTAAGACGAGATGAGTAGAAAGAATTTTCCATTTCAAATTTCCTAAATATATGTCGAGCCGAATATGTCTCCAAAATCGATTTACGACCTAAGAAAGTTTCCTAAGGTACTTCGGTTCGTTAACTAGGGTAATGGTGTATATATGATTTAGTCGGTTATTAAAGTTGTCTCAAGAGCTCTCGATTGAAATTGGAAAGGACACAGGAAGGTGCGTTACGTACGAGCGCCCGCACAATTAATGGGAACGAGGGCCGCGGTTGGGCGCCCCTGCAACGTAATCGCCGGTCACCCGTGCTAGCTAACGAGGATAAGAATTTGTAACAAAGTGAAGCCAAGCTTTAAAATTATGTGTGAATTATGGGCAAGATTTTGGAAAATAGCCAATTTTAATGGCTATTATTAACTATTTCTTTTAATTATTATATTAACTATTGCCAAAGAATTGTAAAAACTTAAATGGCTGTCGGCCCAATACATTGCTCGTAGAACAAACGGAGATGGTGCAAAACACCACGTACAAATGGCCTCTCATAGGTAGGCCTTCCTTAAGATGGAACATAGTCAAGGTTGCGGGATTCTTTTGAATAAGGGTAGCAAGAAACCAACATTGGTCCCGATACATGGGGTAGGCCCGTATGTTCATCAACGTATACCTATAACTTCAGTAGCCAATTCACTGGCTTTCAAATCACAACCATGCTACTATGTGCGAACAACAGTGAACAAAAATTCAGGGAGGCCCGTATACACAATTTTATGTGAAATCAGTGAACAAAAATTCGGAGTATGCAATACTACAAACTGTCCAAATTCTGTGTTGCGCTCATGTTGTCACAGAAACTTTTTTGTGTTCATCCTAAATATGACTTATGGATCTAGTTGGTGTCAAGTATATGGGAACAGCCTCATCACAAAAATGGATGATAACCTTTGTGAAGGTGGAATACTATAACAGTTCACTGTAGTGATAAGCGAGAGCTATAGGTAGATATCCATTTAAGTGTACCACTTTGATATAATAATGAGACTATGCATTTTTTTATACTAATATATTTAAATTATAGTCTCATCCATATTATTCTTTCATTAACCGAAGTACTTGTAACAGTCGGTTCAAGTTCAATGCTACGCGTTCATTACTCGTTTGAAGGATGCCCCTTGTGCCGTGACTTGACCCCGTCTTGAACCCTATCCTAATTGTCATAAGAGCCAATTCGCATCCATTAGCGTACTAATGAGTGGGTGAATCATTACTATGTTTGAGGTATACTGCCGATAGTAAAATGTGAAATTACAACTGTTCTACGTAAAGTTAACAGATTTCTTTGCTAGTGTTGTGTTTCGATCTTCGACTATATCATCGACTAACTCTAATGAGGTTGTCAAACGCTAGGCTACACTAAGTTGCCTGTCTACACTTTTCAACTAGATGACACTCACAATTAAGAAAAAACACAAGAGCTCATAAAGTTTTGGCTATGCCCTAAAACTAATTAAATTTGGTATGTTATAGTACTCTTTCAAAGATAGATCCTAACGACGACACAAGAAAAGCGACAGGGCACAAAAAATTGAAACTATAATATAATAGATAAAATTATAATAACTGTTATAAACTTAACTGAAGCTGTTATTTTCATACTATTTGTCACGTGTGTAAAAGAAACCAAGAGCAAAATCTCTAATAGTACCTCTGAGTAATTTACAGTTTGTTCTGAATACGTTTAAGTAAGTATTTTAGCCACTCTAAGATCTTTTAATGTTAAAGATTTATATTCCGTGAATTTTGTACGTATTCACTGACTGTGATCGTTTAGTCTTTTGTCCTTTTTTCTTGTGTCTTCATGGTCATTTAAAACCAAAAGAAAATAGGGTAAAGACGATTAATGTGTAGACCAATTTCCCAGTCCCTTGCCCAATGCATTCGTTGCGGTTTTGATGTCAAACCTGAACACAATTCAACGAGTAAAGACTAACCGTAACAGTATCGTATGTGAGCGAAATGCTAAAAACTCTTCGTAAAAACATCGAACTACTTCTTTATATCAGACGGGCCGTTTGGCGTGATTAATAAGATACTTGCTTTTCACGCTGCAGGTGGCGGGTTCGATTCCCACCCAGGACAAACATTTTGGTGCATGAAAATGTCTTTTTGCCTGTCTTAGAGTCTTTGTCTATCTATTTAAGTATGTAAAGTAAAGTAGTATATGCATTATATCAGTTATTTCGTTTCCATTGTACAAGCTTTGCTTAGTTTGGGATCAAAATAGCCGTGAGTGAATGATGTCTCAGGTTATTACTATTATTTTTTGGCAACATTCAACCGTTATAGGTGGCCATTGTTTATCAGAAATAACAGTTACACTTTTTTGTCAATAAAGCTATATTAATTTAAATTAAAAATTATTAACTTCATATGGACTTACAAAAACGTATGTAATAATTTAACAAGTACATATATAATTTCTTGAATAATTTGTAGCAATAGTAACGCAATATTTACCGTAATTTGTCATTAAAACTAGTTATACAGTGATATATAATAGTAATATATAAACAAGTGATACAAATAAATATATAAACAAGTGATGTCATAGCGGGAAACGATCGCTTTGAAAGCAAAGCGTTTTAATAAACTAAAAATACATACAAAATGCACGAATAGTTGAAAAAAAAAGCTATACATTTTTTAAAATTTCACTAACAGACAGCCTAGTCTAGGACTAATGTTAATGAAATTTTTGAACTGAATAATGAAATACAGCGGCATTAATTTACTAAAATAATACATTTCAGTATACTGCTATATGGAATTGCTTTGTTTAAAAAAAAATTGTTCCTTGACAGTCCAGTTTCGTTATATGAAAAGGTATGTCTTCCAGCACACGTTTACAGTGGGTTACACGTTAGCATGTGTATATTTTATGTATATTAGACGCATGTAAACGGTTTTACATGACCCGATGGTTGTTGACACGCGCGCTTAAAACACCTGGTCACCTAGTTGGTGCCCGCTGATAAAGAAATCACATAAATCGCTTAACATTTTCTTACTATGAAGATATTTTTAATAAGTAATTATTAAGAAGCTATCAAGAAAACATTAAAAATGACTTATGTAGAAGCCCGAATTGCTGCGATTCAAAAATTAATGAAAATAATTTAAAGTAAAATGATACGTACGTATTTAAAACTAGCTGGCCCGGCAAACTTCGTTCCGTCCTATAATGAATATTTTGGGTTCACTATTTTGGCGATACTGGCTTACACATATATATTTCCATTATATATGTGTGACTCTTTTTTGAAGCATACAACAGAATAGCTCGCATATGGCGGAATTTTTTCCTGCTTACTTTACACTTATCGTTATATTTTGGACAATTCACACACTACCTTTATAAATTATAGCCTATATGTTATTCTGATGTAGAAGCTATATTATTGTAAAGTTTCATTAAAATCTATTCTGTAGTTATTGCGTGAAATAGTAACAAACATCCACACATCCATACTTACAAACTTTCGCATTTATAAATTATATGTTCCCTTTTTACATAAGCATTCTAAATATAAAATAACTCGAAACAATTCTTTATTAACTGCCAGTTCCAGAGTTTCGAGGTAGGAAAAAAAAGGAAAAATGCCTCATTATCATTTTGTTAGATGCCCGAGAAACAAAGTGGAGACAAACTGGGAAAAAATAAAATTAAACACAAAGAAATATTTTATCTGTACCATTGCGTTAGGGTGGCTGAAAAGTTTAAATGAGTAGGAAAATTCCTGGTTTTTTTTTCTTAAACAGGAGTGTTGTAGACAAGTAATGCAAATGCAGTATACAAAGTGAGTCGGATTTTATTTTATAAGTTAATGGTTTTTATTTACTTTTTAAGCTTTTGAGTTTATATTAAAACGAGATTTAAATTAGTAGCTTTACCGGATTATACGTAGTGTAGATATATATAATGATTTTAGGGCAAATGCGTAGCGTTTGCTGTTTTTGCCTACATACTAAAGGTATATGATTTTACAATTTTAGCCCTTATATAATTATCATATTTACCTATTATAATGAAACGAAATCTTTTTCTCAATCCAAAACAGCGCTTCTTGCTTCTCCACTTGTGGTATTTAACGCAAAAAAACAATAACTGATTGAAGAAAAAGGTTATTTCATTTTTGTTGTTCCATTAAAAAAAATATACTAGTTCTTCGTACGTTGTATTGCCCTGGTAAATTTCTGTGTTATTTCTCGATAAAGTAGATATGTAACGTAAAATAATAAGGCGTCTTTTCAGTAACACAAGCTCAGTGCCTATAAAAATAATTTCCTATACTTCTTTTGCATTTATGGAAACCCTACTGAGCTAAAGTTCTCTAATTTTATCGTCTACCTGCATTTTCATAATGAGTAGAATTACTTTTATAACCAGCTCTTGGTTGAATGTAATTTATTTTATATTCAACTAGATGTTGCTCGTGACTTCGACCTCGTCAAATAATAACTTCGTTTTACTGAATGTAGATTAAATTCTTAACTCTTTGATATGGCTGACATCCCGATTTTCGATCTAATACTTCACGATTCATAGCAAGCCTTAATGTTTATAGCAAATATTAATATGATTAATAAAATGTTACACCCATAATCATAGTTATACTCACTCTGTTTGTAAATCAACAACATTGTATTTGTAACGGTGAATTATGAAGCGTAGAAATTACCTGAAATAAAAAACACAATAGTTAAAAAAGAGACGTAATTTTCGAATTGTTTGTTACTAGCTAGGTATCTACGAAGAGGAGTAGAATTAGGCCCCCAGCACTCATCAGACGAAAAATAGAATACTCTACTTCACGCCTGTCTTCTGTGAGGTCGTGGTATTTTACGGGTGGAGCTGGCCATTCGTGCAACAGATGTTGTTGTTGCGGGCTCCACCACTGTTAAATAACGCATTCAAGAGGAAAAGATCCAGGTCGTTTATCGTCTGAGTAATGATAGTAGTTTCATAGTTTATCTACGTTTTTGTTTACGTTTTTTTATACAAAGAAATCTCTCTTTCAAATTTCAACTCTCAGATCAAGTATAATAATTTATCTATCAAAATAAGATTAGTAAGAATATAGGTTCCATTACTATGTGTAATACAAAACAAAATAATTAAATATTCAAAGATGCAAACATAATCCATCATACTGGAAGCTCGGCATTTCCAAACACGCCTTGCGAAATGGTTGTGCAAATCTTAAGTGCTCTCTACATTTTCAAAAGTTGAATCTTAGCCGGCTTGCAGACTTGCATTAGCCTAACCGACCAAAGAGAATGCTGCTTATAGGGGTGGGTCCCAAGTGTAAGCGGGCATATAACGTTCTATAATTGCTCGATAAAGTTAAAAGTTATTAGATATGTTTTTCATTCCTTTCTGTATTACAGCGCTATGCAAAAAACCGCTATCGCAGCCTAAATTTAAACTTATTTTTCCTCCCAATTCTGCTTACACAATAGTGTCACAATAGTATCTTAATGTTTTCTTCAAATGATTTGGAATTTAGGAACGAATAAACCAGTGCATCACCACAAACCCACCAGATGTTAAGTGGTGATATGGTCGAAAGATGGTACGCACTAGTTTAGTATCAGCCTATTCACTCTTCTTGAAAGTACCCCCATCATAATTGGACGGAAACACTGACGCTGGCAAGTTGTTCCAATCCTTTGCCGTACGCACGATGTCTACTTACTATATACTATGAAATGATGGAGACATTTAACCCACCATTAAGATAGCATAAGCGAGGGACTGTTCGTTTAATTACATCGGTGTGCATAGGATTGGTTATTTTACGTCAGGTGAAAATGAGGTGCAGACTACATAACTAACCTGTGTGTCCTTTCTGCGAATAATTCTTATCTAATAGTGTAACCACACCTTCGCATGAATCATTCAGAGTGCGCAACGTATAAGAATATTCGAAACTCCCAACTCCGTCGCCACCGGGGGCGGATACATCTGAGCGGGGCCACAAAGGGCCTGCTACCTAGTTACTGTCAGTCGCTGCACCGCACAACAAATGAGATTTGTTTTGGCGTATGGCATCCCGACTGAGACTAGATTGTTTTGCTTTGTGCATTGAATTTATAAAATGGACTGTTAAATTGACAGTATTTTACATATTACATAGTGAATATTCATAGTATAGAAATAAGCTAGACAGAGGGTGTAGCAAATATTACAGATTTCTATACAACACGACTCCGGCAAACATTTCTCATCTCTTTCTTCTACATCTACGCAGATATGCTTCTTGGTTAGTTTTCGCATTTCTTTAGTATTCTACCATATACCTGGCTGTATGTGGCTAGTGATGGTTGAGAACTTTCTAGAAGCTTATATAATAGTATAAGTCCTCAACCATCACTGCCCACTTACTTTTGTAAAGTAAATATGCATTGTCCCTCTCTCTACCGTCATCCTTTCTACATGCCCGAACACCCGAAGCATACCTTTCTCAATTTTAATCTTGACGTCCTCTTTTTGTTACAGCGTTATTCACTTGTACACATTCATACTTATAAAGACATTTGATTCGAACGAAATTACAAAGCATTGTGATATGATCGAATGGAATTGGAAATAATGAATTCATATTGAAGTTTGAGCGGTAAAGTCGCATGTCAGTAACTTCTGCAGATGGTATACTCAGGCGGGCGTCGTTGCGGCGTATTTATAGTCGGGTTGAGGCATAAAGTTTGAAAAGTTCCGTATTCGCGATTGCCGCGTTACCTAACAACTCGGATATACATATTTATGGCCATTTAAGACATTCTGTGACGGTCGTTTTATCATTTAATTCATTACTTTATAATATGCCTGACGAGTTGGTGCACTACACCGTCCGGATGAATTTCAATATTATTCGTTAAATTATATTTCGACAGTTTAAATATAAACAAACAAATACATTTATAAAACAAATTCCCTTACTGTTCCGTCGGTAAACGTCTTACTAACGATTTGAAGAATGAGAGTTCGAATTCCAACAAGCTGGTACAAATGGACTTTTAATATTTCAGATGTAGTGAAACGGCCATGCTTTTCGACGGAAAACAACACGTTACAATAAAGCTAATGACATCATAGATCGAGATTAAAGACAGTAAAAGTTTTTTTTAATGAAAGAAGTAGACAAGCAAGTTATTTTAAAACATGTGACACTAGCCACGTATAGATATTCAAATTCGTGAAATCGAACTCGAATCTTCGTTTTAAAGCGCGACTCATTAAAAGACTGTTTCGATTATTTATCCGTTAAAATGGTTTGTTTATAGTTTTAAGTAACTGCGTATAATTGTAATACATTAATTGTGTAAACAAACATAAGCCGCTTAATTTACCCGAATCGAGTATTTTGTTTGTACAATAGCAAAATAAATTCCATGCTCGTAAAATTAATAGTGACATAATATGTATAAGTCATAAGCTGTATCAACACTGTGATTTAAACATGTGTTTTAAACAAATGTTTATTTAAGAATTCATTACAATAGCGTTATAAGGGTGTGGCTTAAAAGTGGATGTGAGTAGAATTGAGAAAGGTATGCTTCGGTGGTTCGGGCATGTTGAAATTATGAAGAGAGAATAACGAAACAAATTTATGTTGCATAAGTGAGTACCAGTGTTGTCAGGGGATGTCCAAAGAGAACTTATGTCGATCAGACTAGTGACATGCTAAAGAAGGGCGATATAAGGAGTACCGATGGAGTCGAGGAGCATGTATGCGTAGATGTATGGATGTAGAAGAAGTCAATGCCAGGATCGCGCTAAATGAAAATCCATAATCTCTACCTATCCTACTGGGTTATATTTTTAATTAATATATAAAAGTTTTTGGCAGTCTATTAAACGTAATCGGTACAGTAGTGGCTATACATCTTTGTGTGTCTACATTAAGCCCCCGAAATTATGTATGAATTTTAGCGGAATGAACACGACGAAGGAATGAACAAAAGAATGGAATGGAAAGAATGAAACGAACAAAATGAAAGAAAGTAATGGAACGAATGAAATGATTCATCCATGTCATTCGGTAATATTGTAAGGGTCTAAAATAGAAATATTTTTTACTGTATATACATTCTTAAAATATTAAATCAGATAATTAAAGAAAGTTAACACTAATACGGCTACATTAACTCTTTGGTTATATTATCTAATTTTCCTACATAAACTCTTTAGTGTTATATACATGTACAAAGTACACATAGAAAGTCGTGATCAAGACATCACACAGGCATCTAATTTACCATTAAGTTGGGGAAGTTGCTTAGTACTTGGAAATTTCGAAGTATTTCAATTAAGCGACACAGTGGCGCTCCCTATAGGGACGGGAAGAATGCGCACTAATGATCCTGGCTAAAGTAAAGGGAACAATCGTTTTCATTCAGAAAGTATCACTACCTTGTATATGTTATAAAACAATTTACTGGTCACGTCGTTTTTTCGGACACGATAAACGGAAATCTAATGGATGGATTTTCATACGGTTTTCACTAATAGTCAGAGAGATCTACGGGGAAGGCCTTTTTATAGAAGAAGGTGGCAAACGAGCAGCAAACGATTCACCTAATATTAAGTGACCTTACACAGTCATCTGCGGTAAGCTAAAGAGGTGCAGAGACGTTGCCTACCTTTAATGCACATAGATTTTATAAACAGAAAAATTGATACATTTCCTTTTCCTATCCATTCCTTCCTCCATCAAATCCTCTTCCCCTTCCCGTCATTTTTTTTATTAGAAAAGGGTGAGAAGAGAATAAAAAAAAAATAAGATATTGTCCCGTGTGCCCAGTACTCATCGTTTGCGAAAAAGAAATAAAATGCCATTGATAACGACTTAATAAAATAACATGGAATTATAGGTAAATGTCAAAAAACACTGGAATATGTGGTTGCCATGGTAACACCATGAATCAATAATCACTCTCATCAATTTTCCCAAACTCGCCAAAAGAAATATAACTTCAAAAACTTAATGGCGGAATAGGATTAACCCTCTATCATAATATAGTACGTAGGATTTTCTAACAACATATCTAACATTCAATCTTGTTATTACATTTGCTGGAAATAGAAATATTTCTAAGAAACGACTCGTGACCTAACCGTTCCATGTACGGACATTCCTTTAGTATTAAAATTCTAGAAACAAAAATTATATTACAATCTTTTCGAAATGAAATATGAAGCCATTCAGAAATCTATCACTATGCCAAATAAGATTCAATTTTCATCGTCCTGAGTTGAGATTATTCAATTTATATCAATGTAATCCAAACTTGACAGATCTCGAGCGTGGATAGTCTCCAGTATAAATAAGACTGAGAAAAGTATAAAAGATATACAATGTAAATTTTACATTGCATTTCAAACCATAATTAAGAGCGTTAGAGCTGCGATTACATTGCGCAATTATAAACAAACTTAATACAAAGAAAAAAAAATACTTCCAAGTTTTTTCGTAACTCGGCAAAGGTCAAACCGATCTCATCTCAAATAAAATTTGTAGGGATATTGCGTCACAGGTTTTGTTATTTTAACATGAGAAGGAATATACTTAAATTATCAAAAGACCACCTTTGTCAATTTTATCCTACGTTTCAACGAATATCCAATAATCAACAAAATACCAAAAAACGCGCAAAACTGCAATTCTGTAGTAATTCAAACATAATGAACTACGTCTACTACGTCGGTAGTCCATATTAAAAATAGTAGTATTTATTATAGTAAATATTTTTTCCATATTTGAAACAAAGAAATTTCAATACATTTGAAGTTAAATAATTTACCAGTTTAAATTTCTAGAGAGAATAATCAGATGCTACTTAAGAAAGGACCTCGCTTTAACGGTCCACATAAAAGTGAGGCGCCTGAACGCTCTGCAGATAATAAAGCCGATTGTCATTACAATTCAAACTGGAACGAGATTGATTCAAAGTGGAATCGTCTCGAGCAATGCTTATATACATTATGAAAAAGAAAGTAATTTCAGATTAGATGAAGAGAGCAATAAACCTTCTAATAAAGCAGCAGCTTAAGCAGCAGCTAGCTAGCAGATATAAGATGAAATCACAATTTACTTTAGCAACTTGTATGTGAATAATGACAAAACCGGATGAAATCCTCCTTCATATTTTATAAGATTCACTGCGACCGCCCATACGCACTAACCACACACAATGATGATTGGCTACACTTCTGTTGTATAAAGACATTATTATGACATTTTATGAAGTTAAGAAAGTGTTAAATCTATTGTTATTAGCTCTCTTTTGAAAGACAGAAAATTGTTGGATTCCTAATTAAATAACCCCTTATTTCAGGTTTGAAGTCGTTGAAGATAAAAAGAATCATATATCAACGGGCTTTAAATTTACCGACGCTATCAGAACATCTAAGCCATCTAACACGACCTCCATTTTTCGCGCCGTCTGAAAATATTTTCCTAAAACTTCCAGATTTTTTCGCTCGGCTCTACAAATTCGTCCGGTAAACAGTGTAGGGAGAAAATTGACTGCGTCAATTTATTCAGTTCCTTCTGGTCGGGAATATTTCAAGACAATGTAACACTATTGGGAATTTATAACTCTTTATGTAAGGATGTTATAAAGATGTAGCTATCAATACGTCTGAATTTAATTATTTTTGATTAATAATTGTGCGCACTATTAGGTCGTATTCTAACCCTGATCAACTCAGACTGATAAGACACTTCTCAATGAAATTTACACTGAATGTAGAAATAATGTAGTATGTATTATCATTTAGTATCAAATATATTGTCCTTTCACCTCTTCTTCTTTCAAAATGAGAAAATAGTGTCATAAAAGTTTCAATAATAGCAGTATTTCGATAGTAGATATTTAGGTATAATGAGTGGCATCTTTTCTGTCGCTTGATTGTTCAGACACAATCCATCTTCGGCTGTTTACAAAATTTCATTTCAATTGTTTCATGTACAAAATGATCGCACAACGTTTAGATTTGAAAATTACATGATTGAATGGCTTTATCTGTTTTTATTTTTGATCAAACCTTTGCTATGTTTCCGTTTAATATAAAAGTCATATTTTAATTACGAGTAGTTAGTTACCTATCAAAACTGATCTGTGTCGATCCAGTAGAAGGAATGTAACCGACTAGTTTTTTTGTTTGAACTTTTATACGAATGATTTAATCGTGGTTCGTATGAGTCAAACGCTTGTTACAAAACAATTTCATTCGTAACTTTTACAGCATGTACAAAAGGAACCAAAGTTACATGGCTCTTCCACGCTCTGCGGAACTTTACTGAAGCGGACAAAAGTCGAGAAAAGGGAGAAACGGGATTTGTTAGCCCCGGGCCGACGTGAGCAACTTTTAGTCCCGTTTAGTTTCAGAGTACTAATCAAAGAGTTTAAAAAGGGATCTGTATTAACTTCTACATAGAAATATAGTAAGTTGTAATACATCTTAACGTTCATTATTTTAATCCTATAGAGGAAAATGAACAAGAGGCTCACCTGGTTCACAAGTTTTAGAACCACCATTTGTTTCAAAAGACGTTTCAGTGACAATTAGGAATACTATGGATGCTTCGCAAACTTTCTGTTCGATGGAGGATGGCATGTTTATAGAAAAAGGTAGCAATGAATTAGGATGTGGCCTTCAGCAATTTACTTTGAATACGAGAAGAATGAATACCTCAACTTCCCGACAGTTTTCTGTGAGTTCGTAATATTTTGCTGGTCGAGTCGGACCATTCAATCAACAGTGGCCACTTCTGAGAGAAGACTTTAATTTCACCAGTTTTTTTGTACATACACATATGGTGATTAATGTTACGTACTATCTTATATTTATCAAGTTCGAGATCGCGATTATTAAAATATTATTTCTATCTTTAAACAAACAATTATCAGTACTCAATACTCACAATAATTTTCAAGAAAATTATAAACGACACTATTTTTGTCACAATTAATACAAAATAACCAAATTAAACTTTATGAATGTTAAATAATCAAGTTAAGTGAACTTTTATGCGACAAATAAGTAAAGGTTTATTTCAATTCCTAGACCCGATACCAGTTCCAGTGAAAACAGACAAATAAATGGAATAAAAAGAACAACAATACAATTGAATTTCGTTCAACAGATAAAAATAACAAAGCGCACACACCTGCGAGAATAATCACAAACAATAAAGTACAGTCAAAGCAAAAATAACAGATACTGAATGACAAATGCACGAGGTATTGGTTCGGAAATGTACGCGATAGGTTAATGTGAAAAATTGCTTTGTACTGCTACTTTGTAGCTTTTGCGGGAAAAATGTAACAGACGTTTTAATGAATTTGTAATAATATACGCTCTTAAATGAGGAATTAAATAGAAAATAGGTTATTTTTTAAAGTATAAAGAGCTATTCATAAACCTTTAAGTTAATTAAAGTAGACAATGATAGGCTTACTATTTTTGCGAGATTATGAAGAGAATATGTTTTCTTCTTATAAAGGTACGCTAAAGGACGTACGCAGGATATTAAATACGTGTAATTTGACATTATGACAATATGGCGTTGTCGAAAATTGGAATAATAACTTGGATACGATCGCTTTTACATCATCTTGAGATAAAAGTAATGCTTTTCTTTAGTCCAGCAGGTTCCAGCTCTTTCAAGTTACAACTAAGTAACTTTCGGATT